>JAINUG010000245.1:305712-513212 GCA_029706075.1 Aldrovandia affinis
CTTGCAAATGCTGTGACCACCAAAAGGATTCGTGTTATGCTGTGGTTGTGATGTGCATGACAGTGTCATGACATTATTTTGACCATGTCAAAGAAACTGATATCATTTTCACTTGTCCTTAATATTTCATTAGGAGCTATGATAGTGAAACCCAAGGTGAAGCTTTTGGTGGAATCCTGAAATTGTGCTGGTATGAATTAAATTTGAATGATTTCATATATGTATTTCATCTATTCATTCATTCATTTTTTTACATCACTGGGACAGTTTAAATCCTTTTGAAGTAGCAACAAACTATTTTCCCATTGTGTAATATCTTTCTAATGCTATATTATGGAGACGTGAGCATTAATCTATATATAGCAAGAACTGCAACCCAACCAAAGTGAAACCCGCACATTTAGCATGAAAAGGCAAGTATTTTGGGGACTGCCTGACCAATCAGAGGCAATCCATCACTCGGTGAGTACAAATTTTAATTGGCTACAAGAGAGATACGGCACGTTAAACAGACTTCATTGAGATAGATTCTCCATCACTAGATTATTAGTCCTTATGTTTTTGTCTTTTTTTTTGGCCATCCCAGCCAGGCCTTGTTTTCCAGGCACATTAAGCACACATAATCTCTCGTCTTTAAAGTGCCTGGGTTTGGTTTAACACAGCATCACTGCTCTCTGTTGAGCTGAAAAGCATGACTCTTTGCTGAAACATCAGTAGGAAACCCATCGACAGTCCCCCCCCCCGTTCAGAGCTGGTCAATGTGTCTCTCCCATGGCCCAACAGCTTGGCTCCCCTCTTCCAAACCCCCAAACCAGGTCTCCAGGAAACAAAGGCTTGCTCCTGGTAGCAGCGCATTACAAGTGCACCAATAGCTCCAACTACATGACAAAATAAATAGTAAAATACAAATAAAAACTCTCCTACATTGGGACTGTAAAAATTGAAAGTGGTGTAATTTTGGAAGGCTCAAGTATGCTGTTAACAAGGTAACAGGAGTTCCATAATCATCATCAGGTATGAATATCAACTCTCAAACATCAGAGTATCTAGGGATAGACTGCCACTGCATCCTCATTGTGTGTAGCTCATTTTACAGAGAAACCCTTGTTCACTTCCCCTTTTATTCAGTAAGGCACTTCATGAATTTAAGAAGGGGCACACGCTTATCCTCTCTTGCTTGTGTGTTGTAATATCCACATACCTTCTCCTCCCCTTCCCTGTGTGTTCAGGTTCTGCATAATGGGCTGCAAGCTACAGCCAGCATATGCAAGCTATGGTGCACTGATGTAAGAGACAAAGTCAAATGAGCCGAGTATGCCAAACTGTCTCTTTACCATCTTCAGGAACTGCGACATTCATCCAGCTCCATGTCGTGTATTAAAATATTTCGTTATGATGAATGTTTCTTAAGTGCACTCAATTTTATATGGTCCATACCTCATGAATTCACAGCAGGAGCTTTGGAATAAATGTTTAATGTTTACACTTTGAAAGCTTTTACGGGGGGAAAAACAAGCAATGGAGGGATAATAATATAGGAAATACATTAAAAAACTACATAAAAATTATTACATTGACTTTGAAAGGCTTGTGTTCTTCTCTGGCATATAATAGTACATTTAATTCTGTTCAAAAGACTGCTGTAGTCTAACTATATCCAATAATAAGCACCAGCCAGAGAATGAAGACAACATTTTTTAGTAATGTTACAATATAGGCGGATGAAGCTACGTGCACTAGGGGAACATCACATGAGCGGCAAGAATTACAGTAACAAACGTGTAGAATTGTTTGAATTAGAGGGTGGTTTAAAAAAAAAAAAAAAAAGAAGCAGACAAGGCATTCATGTCCTAATGTAACTCACGTTCAGAAACGGGAGAGTGCTGAACAAATGTATGTCACATGCCTGTCACAGCAAATGACTATCCTTGAGGTTGATTTCCATTTAACCATTGCATTTAAATGGCGCTTAAACTCAAGTCAACTTTGTTCACAATGACGGAAAACAATGACAATGAGAAATTCAGGAGGAAGAATCTCACAAAAAGAGGCATGTGTAAACGTTAATGGAATTAATTAAATGCAAAACTGAACTTTACGTACCAGAAAGTACAAAGCGTAGACCGACGGCAAAAGGTGTGGACAAAAATAGTAAATATGATAAATACTGTGTCATCAGTAAGAACAAACTTAAAGCAAATACAGAGAAAAGTGTCTGACCTAAAAAAGTGAATGAAGAAGAAACAGGCATTCGTGTACACGAGAGGTCCGTGGTCAGCAGCTCTGAGGAAGCTGGACGGACTGCAGAGCCAAGGTCACCTTAGTACTGCCGGCTTTTTGTGAAGCCCTGCACTGCACCGCTCCTCGCAGTCTCGCCTCTTCTCTGCTCTGACCCCCCGGCGGTGGAATGATCTGCCGCACTCGGTCAGGACCACGGAACCACTGGCCAACTTCCAGAGGAGACAAAACGCCCACCTCTTCAGACTCCACTACCACTGATTATATATAAACATAATAACAAACTCATTGCCATGACAAATGTACACACATAATAAAAAGGTAATAACCTTTCTCTCCCTGTGCTATAGGTATGGTATGCAGCTGTCTACAGTGCTGTCTGTTGTATTGTTTCTGTACTGAGCTCTTGCGCTAGCTGTGATTGTTCTTCCCATTTTTAAACGCATTCACTGTAAGTCGCTCTGGATAACAGCATCTGCTCAATGCCAGAAATGTAAAATGTAATGTTGTGAGCGCCTCCAAATACCCATGACCCTTTCAGAATAGAATTAAGGCACAAAAGTGGCTTACCACACAGCTGTGCTCTTTTGAAAAATCCCCCTCGACTTACCAAGCAATTATCCCAAAGAACAACTTACATAAATTATATTATAGTGGACCTGGAGCCCAAAAATGATCAATAAAAGTAATGGCAAATATAAAATAGTATTAAAATGCATTCCTGTATGACTGTCAGTTAGATCCTCAGAGATGGAACAGAAAAATGAACCTACCGTGACCTGTGATGAGGAACGATTAAATGCACTGCTGTATTTTACGAGTATCTCTCATTTTCACAAGTATTACCCTTTGTGATATATCCAATACATTTTGAAGATTTGACCTTACACTGTAGATGGGTGTTATACTACAATATACGAACGTCCTGTACGAGGAAAATTGCACAATGCTACATGAAGACTTCCTGTGGCCTCCTGAATTGCATATCCTGTCGATGCATTTTGCTTAGTGTTGTGTTGCGCCCTGCAGTCTGGATCAGGTCGAGACCATGTCAAGGCCACCTGCATTAGCTGCATCAGCTGCAGCATCCTCTGGTGCAGTAACTGGCAGCTCAGTCAATGGAATTGTAGAGTGAAAAAAAGTAAATGCATGCATGCATTTTAGAGGATGTGTGTGTCAGTCTGTCTGTCAGTCTGTCGGCTCTGCCCTGAGCTGGTGGAGGATGTGTCTGTCAGTCTGTGTGCTCTCTCCTGAGCTGGTGTAGGATGCTGCAGCAACAGGGCAGGCTACAGTTGTGACTTGGCATTCAAAATTGAGAGGAAAAACAGGTGGAAAATTATGCTTCAAGACAGAAGAGGAGAGGAGAAAATTAGACCTTTTGTTTGCTTTCCTCATAAAAATCCTCCTTTATCATAATGCTAGAGGAGGATTCTGCCACTTCTGTCTGTAAGTGATGTCTTTAACCACTGATGAGTTTGAGTGTACTGCTGATTTATCCTGCATGCCATCAGCATGACAGAGGAAGCTATAGAGTTGGATGTGTTTATCCCTGATATTCTGTGCTTTCTGTTATGGCTGTGATTAAAACAGACAGTAATTGGGTCCGCTCTGTTTTTCGCTGTTTCAATAATCCCATCTCATCCCCATGTTTGCTGGTGTATACAATTATTGTCATTCAATTAGGCACCTAAAGCTTTCATTATTTCAGGCAATATCCATTTACTGGCAAAGCTGAGACACAACACTTTACATTCAGGATCAAACTGCAGCAAAAGTGTTATTACAGCTTGTACACACACACACACACACACACACACACACACACACACACACACACACACACACACACACACACACACACACACACACCAGAAAAAGAAAAACAACTCAGAAAAAGCCCTTATTGGGTGTGACAGTTTTAAAATGGAGAGTGCTTGAAATCCTGTCTCTATCGGGTTCAGAAAATGGAAAAAGTCATTTCCTTCTCAGGCCTGGATTGCCCATGTCTTAAAGGAGCTGTTCTGAAACTAACACAGCAGATTAATTAAACCTCACCAAAAGCCAGCTACACCGCCTTCATCAGCACCCTGCTGATCCCTGCAAGATTCTGTTTCCCCCACAAATAGGCAGGTAAAAACAATATTGAAAACCGACGCAGAGCAGCAACCCATCAGGTGCCCAGATGTGATTGGAAGGGGGAGAGCTCTCATAGAAAGTGTGGACTTGAGGTAGCTTAATGCAAACACAGAATGTTTATTCTGAAGATTCTGAAGTGCAAAGTAATTCTGGTACCTGCATGAGCAACCCGGTCTCATGTCTTTCTATATTATATAAATGTTTCATCATTTAAAAAAAAACATATAACCCCCCGGGTGGTATAGCGGTAGAATGTCCAAAGGCCAAACGCTGATCATCATTATTAGGCATTGTTATGAAATCATTGTTATGCTATGAAATGTTGTTATGAAATGTTGGACACCAATGCATGCTAATGCACACAATAGATGGCATTGGGATACATTTGGAATCTTAAAAATCTTGGCCCAGCCCTCTTCATGCCCTGTCCCGCCCTCCTACCAGCCCCAATCAGACCCCTCTCTCCACCAGTGCACGTTTGATAAAAACTTAACTGAGAGGGACTCCATAACCGCACAAACAGTGGCACTTTTGTCATTAATTACTGAACTGTTGCCAAAATCTGCAGGCTTTATCGCACCAGTCTTCATTGGTGACACACTGCCGAAACAGTCCTGCTGTCCTCCTCCACCCACAGTCCTCACCGATGACACATCGCTGCTTCCTCCCTCCACACGTGTCATTCACCGATCACACATCGCTATTTTCTGCCTCCACACATCATGCATTTAGAAAAATGAATGCCAAATTAAACTGCTCACTCCTTTAAAAATAGGTGCCTGCAGTCGGGTGGTGATATATTATCTATTTGTGCAATTTTATAGATGTATTTTGTATTTGTATATTTTAGAAGTAGAGAGTATGTTTTTATGTGTCATGTTTAATTTTGTTTCATTGTCTCTGTACAGCTGGTGATAAAGTAATTCATTTACTCAATGGTATGAAACTAATGTCCAGTATTTAAACATTAAACTCTGTCAAATTCCTTTAATCTGTAAGTAAATGGAAAACAAAGGGACTGTTTAATCTATAAATCTCAACTATGATTGTAATTATAGTAATTTTAAGGTCTTTCCCTTCTTAATTCAATGTGTAGTCATTTTTTAAACGACTGAGGCCTGAATTAAATCAGAAATGCTGTGCCATCATAAGGACAAACACGTTACTATGGTCAGGATTTAATTGACATTTGTCCTTAACTTTGGTTATGATTACGCAAATTTTAGCATTTTTCTTCATAATAGCATAATCTTCATAATTTCTGAGTTCAACGATCACCAAAATTAACTTGCTAAACTGTGTTTGAAAAAACTAAAAATGGTCAAATTACAAAGATTTGTCAAATATTAGACAAATGCCACTATGTTTTAGTAAGCAATATGAAATAAGCCAGACGTATTATGTCCATAGACTTATTTTTGTACATCTGTGACAATCAGGGAGGGCAGCCCACACATGTCTCTGTGTTAAACAGATCCCTGTTAAAGTACTTTCTGTATGGGTAGAGACAACATATGCATAGCCAAAACCGAAAAGAATGACTAACCACAACTTCACATCACTGCCTAAAGATCCACACTCCATCCAGATTGCCATTGCGGCCTGCTGTGTTGATCGTACTGAACTGTGGAGCTCTTTCTCACCGATGGTTCTCTGATTGTTTTTCTCTTCCTGGTATGTATGTAATATTTATGTGTATATATGTGTGTGTATGTATATATATATTGCTCCTGTTGCTCATTTTTCTCTCCCGCCTTATATAAACATTTTAGTTTATGTTTTGTTGTAGGTTGTATGTGCTGTCCTGTCTGCAACTCTGTCTCATGTCTGCCGTTGTTTTGGTTAGGTCTCCCTTGCAAAAGAGATTCTGAATCTTAATGGGACTTTTACCTGGTTAAATAAAGGTTAAATTAAAAATTAAAAAGATGTATGTATATCGGAATGCACACTAAAGTCCATGTTTAATCATAACTTCCAAGGTCAGGTGTTCGCTGGATATCAACTGCCAAGCGCTAGCATGGTCTTAATGTGGCTGAGGAAAAATCTGGTTTGATTAACCACTCTCTTTGATTAACCATGATTAATTTAATAAAAAAAGTGTGTTTATTCTTGCCACACAACATTGCTTGTAATCTCAGGCTGTTTGACACAGTATTTATGCAGTGCCTTGCAGTGACAAGCCTTATTGATCTTGACTCACGCTCTCACTGCCAGACCTGATTATCTCACAGCTTTGAAAGTGTATTCTTTTAGTTTAATACTGTTCTATGGATTGATTCAGTGGTGATTTATTTAAGACAACAAGGGAAGCTCAGCTTCCCCTATAATCTTTTGGGGGATGGGAAATATTTTTATACAACATTAATATTTTTTTTGCTTAATATCTATTTTTAAAAATACCACAGATAGAGGGTGGTATTTCAATTCCATGTTATGTCACTTAGACTGAAATGTTTTGTTTAAGCCAGCACTATCTATCGCCTCACACGCTTGAAGCTCTCAGTGGAAGCTTGGCTGGTCGCAGTTTCTATGGACTTACTTTATTTAATGGCATAACAGGTGATGGGTTTTGGGGAATTTAATTGGACAATATTGAAACACCTTGAATCTGAGCTTCCAAGCCATAGTTAGAATGACATTTTAGAAGAATGTCTTTGTATATTCAACATGTCAAATAATAAGCTGTGGGTTTGTTCTAGCTAAAGTTAGCTACTAGGTAACATTATCTAGCAAAGAATTTGTCTCATCTCGCATGTTTCAACTGAACTGGGCTAACGTTTGCTAGCTAGCTAACTGCTTGACCTTGAGGATTGTGATGTCCTCGCCTTGTTGCGTGAGATTGATACTATAGGGCACTTTGTAAGGAAATAAAGGAGATTAGAATTTGCTGACAAGGAAAGGGGACAGCCCACAATATTTACATTTTACACTTTAAGCATTTGGCAGATGCTCTTATCCAGAGGACTTACAAGATGTGCATTAATACATGGTAACATTTATTTTGATATGTTGCTAAATTAATGTGTTAGCTTTTACCTACATTTTAATTATTTAGCTTCATACCCTGTATTGTTTCTCTATAAGAGTTGACATTTAAAGGTAAATAATGTATTTGTGAGGTTAGCATTACCAAGTGTACCAAAATGTATTTATGTTATCTTCTGAATGTCTGTTTGGTCTGTTTTTGTTCTTAGTTTATTTACCATTCATTCATTCTCACTTCTGTCATGTTCTGTTCCCCGTCTTTCATTGATCCTGTATTTCGAGATCCACTCCTTGTCTTGTCATGCACTTCGGGAGATTCTATGTTTTGGTTTTTCCGTTTTAGCTTCTTATCTCGTTTTACTTTCTTCTTTCTTTCTATAACACTTTGTATATATTAGTGAGATGTATATAGTACTAATCTACTAACATTAGGGATTTAGATTAAGTTACTAACACTACTGATCACTAATTATCTCATGCTTCTAACTATCGCTATCATTCTCTCTCGTTGTCCTATCCCTGTACGCTTCTCAAGTTTCGCTTCATCCGCACGCAGATTCTCTCTTTGCATTCCTCCCCTTCGAACTGTGCACGTGTCTGCCTGCTCTTCCAGGTCGTATATTATCTATGTGTCTGTGTCATCCCCAGTCCGTGTCTTTCGTTTCCCCTCATTATTGGATTAACGAATCCCATTGTGTTCACCTGTGTTCCTACCCCTCTCTCCTCCCAATCACACCTGAGTCCTATTGTGTTTCCCTTCCCTGCTTGTATATAGTTCCGTGTTTATGTTCTTTCCTGGTCTGTATTGATCTTCATTCCCTGAGCCAATTTATTGTAAGCCAGGGTCTGTAGCATTTCCTTAGACACCCCTTCTGTTTTCACTCCGAGCCTGCCTGGCGATTTTGTTTGTTTGCCTATCTGTTTTCCGGTTTTGACTTTTTGGATTGTTTTGTGACTTCTCTTTGCCTCATGATTTTGTACCTCCGCTACCCTGACTACTGGTGTTTGATCCTTGCCTGAAATTAAACTATTCTTTACCAAATCCTGATCTGTGTCTGGGTCCTTATCCCGTACCAAACAATTTACTGTTATGTTGAATAACATTTGCATTACTTATGTTCCAAGTCTGTAATAAACTGCCAATTTATCTCTTTATTTGTTTCAAATGTTTCATCAAAGTACTAATTTGAAATTTGTTAAAGTATTTGTATAAAGTATTCATTTGAAAAAAAAAAGTATGAATGAAGATGGTAGGATTGTCCTAAATTATATAATGTCAGGTGTTTAATATGTTTTGCGGTAGTGAGGCAGGCAGCATCATCATCATAACATCATCAGAGCAGCAGGGGCAGTCAGCATTATCACTGGAGCGCCAGAGAAGGTCAAGGTCAGATCAGCAACCCCCCAGGTCTAGAGGACCCCAGAAGTTCCCTCCAATGTCTCGATAACAATTCAGTTCATTTTGCGATTTTGTACTCTTGTTCCAATGTTCCAAATAGGTGATTTTGGTTTGTTTAATTATTTGGTTGACTCTAATTGGTTGTGAAGCAGTGCTGACCTGAAGCTGGTTTGTGTTAGTATATGTTAATGTAGTGAGTTTCAAGACCAGCTGACTGAGGGGGCTCTTGGGTTTGTAGATCCCTGTACTGTAAAGAATTGTCTGGGCTTATTTTTATGTGTTCTATAAAATGTAGTGCTCTTTTCTGGATATCTATCTAATTCAGACCTGCATGCATTATTCGGGGTATTCCTATGTACTTGTAATATGCTTTTACAGAATTCTGCTTGCAGAATTTCAGCCAGATGTTTTTCCCATTTAGTGTAATCTTGTTCACTGAGTGGACCCCATATTTCACTACCATATAGTACAATAGGCTCGATGACACTATCATAGATTTCTGTCCACATTCTAATAGGAATATTTATTTTATGGAATCTTCTTCTGATTGTGTAGAGAGCTCTACAGGCTTTTTCTCTTAATGCGTTGACTGCCAGACGAAAGCTCCCTGACGCACTGATTTGCAGTCCTAGACAATTATAATTTAGTGTACAGTGCATCCGGAAAGTATTCACATCGCTTCACTTTTTCCACATTTTGTTTGTTACAGCCTTATTCCAAAATGGATTAAATTCATTTTTTTAAATTCTACACACAATACGCAATAATGACAAAGTGAAAAAAGTTTTTTAGACATTTTTGCAAATGTATTAAAAATAAAAATATATAATATCACATGTACATAAGTATTCACGCCGTTTGCTATGACACTCAAAATTGAGCTCAGGTGCATCCTGTTTCCACTGATCATCCTTGAGATGTTTCTAGAACTTCATTGGAGTCCACCTGTGGTAAATTCAATTCATTGGACATGATTTGGAAAGGCACACACCTGTCTATATAAGGTCCCACAGTTGACAGTGCATGTCAGAGTAAAAACCAAGCCATGAAGTCCTAGGAACTCTCCATAGACCTCTGAGATAGAATTGTGTTGAGGCATAGATCTGGGGAAGGGTATAAAAATATTGCTAAAGCATTGAAAGCACCCAGGAGAACAGTGGGCTCCATCATTGTGAAATGGAAGAAGTTTGGAACCACCACAACTCTTCTTAGAGCTGGCCGTCCGGCCAAACTCAGTAACCGGGCAAGAAGGGCCTTGGTCAGGGAGGTGACCAAGAACCCAATGGCTACTCTAAGAGAGCTTCAGAGTTCATCTGCAGCGATGGGAGAACCTGGCAGAAGGACAACCATCTCTGCACCACTCCATCAATACTCTGCTAGGAAGAAAGATGTTTATATTCTTATGAACTTTATGTCAGGGGTGGCTAAACTGGCCATCTGGATATCTCGTAAAAATAAAATCCGGGGTGTGGGGTCTATAGACTCAGTGCAAGTTTTGCAAGGACTGGTGGTGACCTGCCTTAGGGTTTAACACGCATATTACAAGACAATGGACAGTCTAGAGGTGTTTAGCTCCATATGGGCTGTGGTAAGGGCTCTCTGCATGGTGGGAGATGATGGAGATTTTTTTTTTAATTTTGACTGTTATTAAAATGACTGCTGTATTATTGTTTCTATTTTGGTCTTTTGGTATTTTTACTATTTTATGTTTGTGTTTATTTATTTTTTGTATGGTTGAATATGACTTTCTGCTGAAATGTTGTGTCCTTTAGTAGTTTAATAAAGGAATTCTTAAAATTAAAAGAAATCTCTCCCCCTCTCTCCCTCTCTTTCTCTCTCACACATCCCCAAGGAGAGGAGTCAGAACACCACAGCCCTGACTCCAGACACAGAGAGGAGCCGGCCCACGCATGCCGTGTCTGTAAAGAGGACCCGAGACTCCAGACTTCAACTCCTGACCAAAGACTAAATATATAACACACTATTATTTAGATCCTCTTTTAATAACAGTAATTCATACTTGTTATTAATCTCACACATACCTGTTTAATTCATATATTGTGCTTACTTATTTGTATTATACTTATATTCTGCTTAAATATTTTGCTGAATATTTTGTAAATATTCTCCTTGTCAATTGTCACATTATTCTAATAAGTTAAATTGGACTCCCCAAATTATATGACCTCCAAAGCTTCAAATACATCAATGGTTCCTTATTTAAATTAATTATCTTACTGTTGAGGTAAAATTCCTGAGCTGGTGCCCCTATAAAATGGAGCCAATGTGTTGTCCATTGGTAGATAACCAAGGACTACAGCATATTTAAGAGACCTTCATATGAGAAGAGTCACAACACATATGGTCCACTCCTGAGGTATCAGAAGGGTAGAATCATGATTTAAACCATGTATATTAATATAAACCTTGGCTTGGCTCACTGCACTGTGTTCATGCAATAATAAAACTGGAGGGTTTTTACTAGCCCCCCATCGGCAGCAATCTATGCCTTAACCATGGCACCGCCATGGGTGGTGTAATTCCGTAATTGGAATTCCGGAGGGTTTCAGCAGGGGGCAGTATTCTGTGGGGAAAACAGTTTTGCTACAGATGCTGTGAATCTTGGTCTGCAGTGACTTGTGTGGCTGTCCCTGCTCCGTCCGAGCCGGGTGGAGCAGGTGATGTTGTAAGAGTCACTGCGCTGAGGTCCTGTGTGGCTTAAAGAGGATTAATGTCCATTTCCTTGCCTCCCCCAGGCCCAACCTCTTCCTTAAATCCAAGGAGACTTCCTGACTGAATAAATAATTAATCATGAGAATCAAGCACGTACATACAGGGGCCCACACACACACACACACAAACACACACACAGACACACACATATGCACACACAGACACATACACGTACACACACAGACACATGCACATACACACACAGTGTGTACGGACATGTCATTGGCATTGTAAAAAAAAACGTTATATGTCCAAACAGACAATTGTTTTAATTACGTTAGATTATATTACATTACACTTTTAGTTTTAGTCACATGATGTTTTGAATCAACTTTATTAGTTACAGAGCCATGAAACATTGACAATACACAGCTTTATATTCATGTATCAAACTCCAAAATGACCCCCAAAGTCAGCACTACTCTGGGCCGCTCCTCATTTCAGCATGCCGCAGCCTCAGACTGGAAGGAGCTGTACAAAACCCAGAGATTGGACAATCCTGTATCAGTTCCTGTTTTTAAATCTCTGATTATGGACAATTTCACAGACTCATGCTCCTGCTACAATTGATGCATGAGTACCATGTCTTGTTTATCTTTAATGCCTGTGTGTGTTTCTACATTTGTGTTGTGTCCAATTTTATTATGTTTTTGCTGTGATTGGCCTCTTGGCCAGGCCGTTATTGTGAATGAGAATTTGTTCGTAACTAACTTGCCTGGTTAAAGATTGGTTAAATTAATTAATTAATACATACACGAACAGATAAACACACATACAAACAGACAAACACACACACACACACACAGAAGTACACGTACACATAGAACGGTATTTACGTGCGTATTTGTATGTTTGCCACTCAATACGAGTGCATATTGAGGGGAGTCTCCAAGGTCCCTGACATCCAAGGCCTCATGAATAGTGCGGAACGAGGGAGAGGGGGGTGAACAAAATCAATCTTTAATGTTTCTGAGAGTGTGTTCAATGTATTCCCGGCAACCATTCCCTGTGCCCCAGTGACCTAGCATTTTAAGAGGAATTTCTTCCATTGTGATGGCCAGCCGGGACTAATAGTGCGGGACTGAAGGAGGACAGAGTACGCGTAATTACTCTACCTGGATGCAGGGGGGGGGGGATTCCCTCATACATCTTCAGAGAATGGCTCCTGAAAGGGCAGCGGCTCCTAACAGGACCCCAATTTGAGGTGGAAGGCAAGAGGGGAGAGGCTGTTTGTAAGATAACCCTGAGAGAGGATGATCCATTTAGGAGGCATTTCCAGAAGAGGATTGTTTTACAGAGGCCTCTCATGGCTGCTCCCCAAGTCTCAATGATTATAAACCATTCATTCTTTTAGAT
The DNA here is from genome assembly GCA_029706075.1 of Aldrovandia affinis. Classification (NCBI taxonomy): domain Eukaryota; kingdom Metazoa; phylum Chordata; class Actinopteri; order Notacanthiformes; family Halosauridae; genus Aldrovandia; species Aldrovandia affinis. The sequence goes on from JAINUG010000245.1 coordinate 318,560, forward strand.
TTATCCTTTTAGCATATATATATATATATATATATGCCAAAATAAGTCACATAGGGACTTAACAATGTAATGTCATTTGAAATGCCTTTTAAAAAAACATTTTTTTCAACAGATTTTTATTTTCTCCCAATTTGGAATGCCCAATCGTATTTGTAGCAAAGACTGTATAAATGGTGGAATAAAATAATCCACTGTGTCGCTCTGTAAATCTCAGAGTCTCATGTCAATATGAGGTAAAGCAATTTGTTCCAGACGGTTTGTGGAGGATTTGGATCCTCGTTTTAATGGGATTCCACTACATGCTAATGCATTTTCTATACATCTTCACAGGAGTCATTATGTACAAATCAATACAATCAGCATAGTCATTAATGCTTGGAGATGCGTACATGGCAATTCAAATTCTATTCTACATCACAAATTTCAATATTTGTCTTTTTTTCCTGAATGCTCTTCTCTGCTCTAATCTAATGAGACTAATGACCCACTTTTTAGGATTCATTCAGTCCTCTAGGAGAAACATAAACAAACATACACACAAGCAATGATCCAAGCTGGCTATAAGAGAAGGTTATTGTGGCCAATACCAAAATACTAAACCAATTTGAGTCTTTGGCCTCACTTGATGTGCTGACGACCTGACCTAAGAATAGTGATGCATCAGTTGTGTTGTGAGGTTTATTTCTATAATACCCCCCCCCTTCCCCGACCATCACAGTCGGCAGACTTTATCAGAAGAAGGGAGAAATGTTTCCACCATCACGTCTGCCTGTCTCATAAACACGGCAGGAGGGGTCTTCTACACCTGCTTCTTCTCTCTGTGCCATCTGTCCACTGCAGAGAAAAGCTGATGAAGAGGTCAGTCTGGTACTGTAACTCCCACTCCTCACCATCTCCACAGTCCAGCCTCCTATCCTCCATACTGTGCCCATCACCTGTCCGCCCCTGTGCTCCATACTGAAGCCCTCACCTGTGCCACACACACGTACACACACACACACACACACACACACACACACACACACACACACACACACAGACACAAAAATACAGGCGCATAGACACACCCCACACATACACAAAAACATTCAGATAGTGCACAGAAACATACACTTACGCACACCAACACCACGCCCACACATGATAAAGGATCTAATAAGTTAATCATTCTGCAAGGGAAAACCCAGCAGCAAAATCAGCTCACAATCAGAAAAGTCCAGCCCCCTTGGCAGTGTTGTGCAATGTATCAGATGCTTTGGAGATAAGTTTGTTGACTGGCTTAGAGAATTAATGAACAGCAAAGAACTTCTGTTCTTGTAAAAAAAGAGAGAGAAAAAAACAATCCACCACCATGACCAAAGAGGAACTTCAGTCCCATCGGATTACCACATCCCTCATTCTGTCAGCCTGTATGGCCATACACAATATATAAACAACATGGAGGAGTCGGCCCCGCGGCGATCCTCAAGTGACACACAGACCATACACACAACGACAGTTTTTACCAGGCTTTAAACATGTACCTAACATTCTCTGCACAGGGGACCAGATGCCTTTTTGCATTTTCCTGTCTGACAACAGGTATATACTGTGGTTTATTGCAATAAAATCCTGCTGCAAAAAAATAAAAGGAATAATTTTGTAGGGCTTGAGCCCTGTGAGTCAGCTTTGTTTTATGTGCTGTTTTGAGTGTAAACTATGAGCTAGAGCTCAGTGGCATGCCCCAAATGGAGCCAAGTACCACAAATAAAAAATAAAACACTCACTGATTTTAATACATTATTAACCCATATCTGCCAAACTACGGGATTTTCCGCAAACCATGCAAACCCTTCATTCACCGATCTACGGGATATTCTGCAGCCACGCAAACGCTACAGTCGCCGTCCTACGGAAAATCCCACTGCAGAAATTTAATGAAATTGAAATGTGTGTTGAGTTGCAATGTCCAAATATTTTATCATTATATAAAAAACACATGGGGGTGTAGACTTTGTAGATGAAATTGCGTGACTTTAGAGAGTCTCTATCAACGAACTTGATAGGTATAAGCTACAGGAAATCATTAGGAACTCAACAGGATCCCAACAGACACAACAAACAAAAGGCATGGAGAAAATTTAAACTAATAACAAAATGAAGAATGAGATGAACTTGTGACATTACAGAGAATGATACAAACTCAATTCATTTGCATATAACTCTTCATGTCAAATAAAAAAATGGTTACATGTAAATGTACTAGATTAATGTAAGATTGTAAAAAGTTATCTGTACATATTTTACACACATATTTATATAATAACACTAATTTGTTAAAATGTTTAATTGATATGACATACCATATATCTCCACAAATTATGTATTATTATTAATTATGTACAAATACATATTTTCACATTTTCATAATTTGTATATGATGGTTTTCAATTGCAACTTTTTTCTGATTGGGTATAACACATTTATGCATAAAAATGTCATGCTCTTTCCAATGATACCTAGTTTTTCCATTTCCAAGAGGGAAGTGTTAGACTGAAGGTTGTCTGAGTGTGAATGGGTGTGTTATGTGGCTAGGCACACACCGTGTTTATACAGAATAATGCATTAGGCGGATATGGATTAATTACACTGTTGGTGGTTGTCAGACGTGGTGCACTATCTAGCTTTGGGGAAAAGGTTGAAAACTTCGTTCTGAATCAACAGTCCCAGCCTCAGCTGTTCCCAGCCTCAGCAATCTTTATCATGCCTCCCCCAACAACCCCACAAGCCAGTGTTCAACATCTCACGAGAAAGAAAGCACCCTGGAAGAGTCAGATGTTTTCCTTTTAATGCATGCTAAAATGAACATTGCTCATACATAAATATCCAATCTCTTGATTCTTCTTTTTTGTTTTTACTTCTAATGCACAATTCAAGAGTGTTTTATCGGTGTTGTCCCAGAAATATATTGGTGGCATACTGTTTCTGAGAGTTGTTGTAATGCTCTAAAATGGGCAGATGTTTCTGTCATAATGGCAATCACTTTCCCCCAAATCTGGTGCTAGTAAAGCATTAACTATGTATGTTCTAAATGGAACATGCCATGCAAGCTGAGAGAGGAACATACAGTATAATATAAATCAATGGTTCCCAACCTCAGTTCTGGGGACCCCTTGTGTATAATGGTTTTTGTTCCAACCATAATTTCAACCTCTTCAACCTTTCTATTAAAGAATGACTTACTCTTTTAAGGCTGTGTTGTGTCAGATATAGCTATACATGCCTTGAACAATAATAGTCCCATATTCACATCTCGGGACTTTAAATTAATCAGCTCATCTAATGCTCTCATTTTCACATGATCCCATTTTCACATGATTTGTTTAGAAAGCTGTTAACTTTTTAAATGTATTAAATTATAGACTGGCACGTGAAATCATGGCGGGTTGAAAGTGTAGACACCTGGTGACTGTGGAAAATGAAGAGCTCAATGATAGTTTGCCAAACTGTGTGTCAAAGGCCAAACCTGCATTGTCTTAAAATAAGTTTAAGGAAAAATGATGGTAGAACTTATAGACATGTTTTCAACAGCCTTAATTGATCAAGAGGTTGGCTGTAACAAAAAAACAGCATACACAGTGGGTCCACTTATTCAGAACCACTGGAATAAATCATAAATCATGGTAATTAAATTCCATGATATTTAACCTCTTTTTTTCTTTTAATATTCACCCTGCTCTCATGTTATGGTTAAGGTGTGTGTGTGTGTGTTTGTGTATACATACAAACATACACATTTGAACATGATTATGATAAACTGGACTTGACTCATGGGTTAAACTCAATATTGCTGTGCATCTGCTAAAGTTCCTGTGAGGTGATTTGACTGCCAAAGACATTTCCCACAATCTCTGATTCTTATACTGGTGATAAGAAGCATCTTGTATCAGAAGTGGTATAGATGAGTTATATAATGGTAAACAGCTTGATGCATGCTTGTGATAATCAACATGGAACAGCACTTATTAAGAGATAGGAAACACCTGAGCCAGCAGTTTGACAGAGACCAAAGCTGGCCTTGGTAGTGTAACGCACTCTGGACTCTGTTGTAACGTGACTGAATTATTGAATACAGAGACCTGGTGACATCAGAGGAACAGGAGCAATGCTTCAACCACATCCCTGATGGCTCTTATTGTTATGACTGATACACAGATTGGACCAAAATGCAGACACTGACACAGAGGATGAGATAAGGTGAGGGTATTTATTATATACAGGGACTGGGATAGGGAAACGATGGTGAAACGATGGTGAGGCAGGCAGGCAGGCAAGGAGGTGGGCAGGCAAGGAAGTGGGCAGGCAGGCAGGCAAGGAAGCGGGCAGGCAGGCAGGCAAGGAAGCGAACAGGCAGGCTAGCTGGCTGGCAGGCAGGCAGGGAAGCTGGCTGGCAGGCAGGCAAGCAGGCTTGTAGGCAGGCAGGGAAGATGGCTTGTAGGCAGGTAAGCTGGCAGGCCGGCAGGCAAGGAAGTGGGCTGGCTGGTCCGTGGGCAGGCAGGCAGGATGGCAAGCGAGTGAACAAGCAAAACAGGCAGGCGAGAAGTTAACCTGAACACGGGGTAAAAAGGAAAACATATATTAAACCGACGAAGAAAATAAACACGGAAGAAATCACGGCTTAGAAAGGTCTGCTGCATGTAGCCACCACTGAAGTGGAGAGACAGACGATCTGACGAGGAATGAAGGAGAAACCGGGGTTGATATACACTGCAGGGCTGATGATAATTGATGGCAGGTGAGTAGGCAGCGCAGGTGTTGCAGATATGTTGTAATCAAGGAGGGAGCCGGAGAATGCAGAGGAGGAAGACGCGCCCACATCACACACACAAACACAAAACTGACAGGGAGAACAGGGACACAAGGAAAAGGGAAGGGAAAATGCAAGGAAACATAAAAAATAATAAAGTTGTGGTCGTGACCGTAACACTTATGGGCAGAAGTAGCCATAAAAGGAGAAGAGTAGGAGGGTGTACAAATCAAATTCTGCAGGGTCCTGTGTGACATTCTGCTCTGGCCAGGTATGGAGATTAACTGCCCATTCTAACATCAAGTGGTGTGCATTGCTAATTAAATACATTTGCATTACTATCAGCCCAGTTCTGGCTTGGATGTCGGTGTCCTTTGATTCTGGGGTGTGAGAACCAGACGCACCTCTACCACAGTGGTGGGGGTGATTACGTTCCTGACCAGAAACGTCCTGAATTGTCAATTTGTTTTACTTGTATTTCAATATTTCACTACTTGTTATTGCAATGGGTAGGCCTTACACCATACATACATTTACCATTTGTAATTGAATGATGCAGCAGGTGAAGGTGATATTTAGAAACCTGTACTGTGCATTGCATCCATGTAGCTATTGTTATTTTTATTATTGTTATTAGTAGTAGTAGTAGTAAAATTCCTTACTCGTGAACACCTTGCATAGGTTTTTATAGTAGTATATACTTAAACACCTGAAAATATCCTTAATAAAAGTTCCAAAATATGATGAAGATATCACAGGCACAGGGATGTGCAGTGCGCACACAAATTAGAATAAAGTTACTCCTAGCCATTCACATGAGAGCAAGTAAATTCCTTGTGCTCAACTTACTTAAAGTAATCATACCTCAAGCTCTAATCAAACTGTTTCAGTGCTGTCCAGACTGTGTACCCCAGGAAGACAGAAAGAGCTGCTTCATCCAATATTGAATAAGGGCCTGTTTCAGTCATTGTTTGAAAACCCATGTGTGGCCAGTAATTTAATCATTTGTTTGCTTTGAATCCAGCAATCAGAGATGCACTGTCGACTGAGGGAGCTCTGGACTACTGAGCCTTGATGGACTACTGCTGTTGGAGCATGACGCAGTGAGATGTTTATTTCATTATTCCTGTCTGTACAGCCCTACACACCAGATCCATGCCTTTATATTCCTCAGCCATGCATGAACGTGAGTGATCCTGATATATTCATCCTCCTCACCACCAGCCAGCACTTCAATAGAGCCTCTTTAGCAGCCAGGACTGTAAATTCAAAATGGGCATGTGTCTCCCTGCATTTTCCAACGATCACTTTTCTTCCATTGTAAGATCTGCATCACATATTGTGCGTACAAAGGGGCTACTTGGGAGCTGACATTTGGGCTAGACTTCAACTGCTTACTTGACTGACGAAAATTATTTCTGGTTAATCTGGTAGATCATAGGTGAGAACATTCTGTTTTCTGGATGTTTTCCACAGCAATGAGAAAGAGCGTATAATCAGCACTCTGTATTCTGTGATTAAGTGCTTGAATTATACTATAAGTCTGAACAACCAAGGACACAAATCAACACCGCTGCTGTATAATGTGTTGTAAATGAGATGGTAATCCAAGATGCACGTATGCCATAAACTGCTAAATGAGCTAAATAATTACTGTTCATAAATTACGGTTTTTGTGTTTTTGTGTGTATACATGAACATAAAAGCATCCATTGTCTACGTTATGGTGTGTGTACAGGAGGGGATAGAATAAAAAAGAAAAAAACATATTCTGACCAAGTACAAGCTCAGTGACAATATCCAATCAATTTAAAAAGGCTGACACAAAAAGTTATTTGTGCCAAAAGAATATTGTACCTGTATGTGTGGTCACTGAGACAGGAGGGATTGAGACAGAGCTGTACTTCCTCGTATGTTCAACAAGAAAAATATGTTTACATTTGATTTAAAACAGTCTCAAATCAGAATTAACTTTGAGAAATTGATTGACTGTGCTCACAATCGTCCTTTAATTTATATCTTATAAATCTAGTGCACATTTGAACCCAGAGGACAGAAAGCTGTCTCATTCCGTACTTGAGCACATGATGTGCCCTATAGACTTTAAGGAATAAGAAGACGCTCCAGCCTGCATCTATGCATTATGCTGGAAGAATGTGCTCTTTAAATGCCACAAGGGCATACCATTCATACCAGCTGCACAACATTTCAGTGGCTTGGACTGGCATTGCCAGGAAATGGTGTAAAACAATGTCAAGCCTGAGATTGAATGGTCACACATTCACTGAATGTGGAGGTGATTTTAGAGACCTGTGCTGCGCCATTGCATCCATAGAGCTGCTTTTGAAGTACCCGATGTGCAATCTTAACAATTATATGAGGATCAAGGCTCAAACTAGATCAAGGCTCAAAATCCGTTGGGTGTCTCTGTGTATTGAGCGAGAAAGAAATCCCCAAATCCATGTAAATACTATCACATAAAGTCTTTGTTTTCGGGGTTTTTTAAATAGACATATACTATGTTTGACTGTTATTTTTCCAATACACCTGCCATGTTCATATATTGTTCTAAATTAACATGTATCTTACATGCTCAAATTAGACTGAATGTGTAATTAGTCACTGGGAGTCAAAATACAGCACTGTCCGGAGGCCATTTTGGGTTTTATTACAACAGCCTGCTGGCTTTATTACAACGGCCTGGAGAAAATCTCTCAGTCCTCCAGCACCAAGGCGTCGATGGAGTCCCTATTTCAACCAGTGTGCCAAACAATCATTCATTTAATTGTGAAAATCCTCTGTTAATCATTCAATTACCATTTAATCAGGCACGTGAGAAGAATGACGGCTCAATGTATGCATGTACGTTGGCACGTGTCAGACTTATCAGTGTATTAGACAATGCTGCAATAAATTAAAAAGTCCATCAAGAACAAGTAAAATAGTTTTTCTTTAAAGCGGTGGGGAATGTTAATATTAAATGATCAACCTGTCCTACAGTGTTAAAGAAAATAGTGTAAGACACAAAAAAACAAGCAATTTGCAGGAAGGATACTTGCATAAAAACAGAGCAGCTGTGAATGTCACAGATTTAAGTAATGGAAAAAGTCCAGTGCTCTAAAATTAGAAGTTACATTGAATCATTGTCATTTGGTTTACCTTATTCTTATTTATCTTCTTTTATGTGAAACCCTGCCTATAAGCAGATACAGATTCTGTCCAGAATTAGCATGCTCCAAATTGCATTCCTCAATTACCCCCCAGTCACTTCTAAGCCAGTCGCCAAGCCAAGGAATTCATTTGGAAGTTGATCTCAGCTGATATTCATTTGGAAAACAGAAACACTTAGTTTCAAAAAGTTCACAAGAACAGAGTTGTGGCAGTATGGCCTAAATTGTCGAAAGTACAGTAGTTTGATTTCAGCATTCTTTTATAAGACACTAGTCAAGCGTATCACCCAATATTATACACGTAAATAAATGAACCACGTGACTTGTTTAGACTAATGTCATGCTAATGCAACATTTTGTATTGTTCTGATGAGCGCCTCATAATTATTCACTAATCGTTTAATTAGTCACATGTCTGTGCTGATTGCCAAATGATTGCTGAACTCGAATTGCCTACAGGGGCACCTGGAGCATAACTGCTGAAATCCAGCTTGACCGCCCCAGGTGGTCACGTGTTCGAGATTTTCTCCGGGCCCACCTGCGCGCGCCTGTGATGAGGCTGCCGCTGTCCCAGGTTCTGAAGTGTCCCCAGGCCTTGTAACATCGTAGGAACCTCTGACAGCTAGGCCACCCAAGGGGAGGAGAAGCTCTATCTTCTTCTCCTTCACCCACCCCAGTGGCACATGTAGCACACTCGAATGCTGGTACCCATTGTGAGCGCAATTATGAATCCGTTGGAAAACAATGATATGTGACTCCATTAGAACTAATGAATGCGGACCTACTTATGCGCAGCTGGTGCAGCTTGAGACCTGGAGAGAGGTAAAGGTTTATATTGGCATTGGAATCACCCACTCGGCCCACTACTACCATCACCACCGCCCTTCACAGACATACGGATGGCACAAATAGAGGCTGCCTTGCCGTGCAAAGAGTGTCATGGGGCATGTAAAAAAATAATGGTCATGTTAGAAGAACATGTTTTGACACGCTAAGCCAGTCATCGAACTATTACTCCCTCTCTATTATGTTCAGTCATGTGGGAATTCCGCGCCCCAAAGAACTTGTCAATGATGGTAAAAGAAACTAATAGACCGAGAGCGTTCGTTTCAACAGTGCGTATCCAGGCTCTAGCCGAAATTTTGGGCTGTTGACAAACCGTTGCGTTGAAAGTAACGATTGCCCGGGTCGTTCAACGGCTAAAGATTTCTCTCTTTCGATCTGAGATGGAAATCGCACTGTGACTGTAATCTGATCATGCCACAATCAATTTGTATTATTCCTCCTAAACCGTGCACGACAACACCCGACTGCTCTTCTGTTGATACCGAAATGACCGTTTTTGTCCATGGCTCTCCATCGCATCTAGATGAACAGTGAATATTCATCGAGCCTTGCCTTCGAGTCTAAACGCAGGTGGCGGTCAAATACATCAATAATTCGACAATGTTTAAAATTAAATACCGCATTTCCAAGTCTTAAAACTGAACAAAACGCCTCACCACTCCGCTGCGAAGTAATTATTTGTTACAACCGAAGGAATAACAGTGTTGAAACTGCAAATCGCACCTTGACATTTCTTTTAACATAGCCTAGCTACTTGTTATAATATTTCAGGCGAATGTCCCTTTACCAGACGATGAAAGCGTAAATTGCCAACATTAACAGCTCTCCAAGTTATACATTTGTGCACGGCAAGAATAATTCCGCGAAAAGAAAATTCCCCTACGTGCCTTGACGGCAATCAACCTACTGGCAGAACACTACAAGCTCGATGTGCTGAAAAGCTCGTTATCTCGATTCTTTCTCGTTAGCTATAACATTTTCAAAGCTAGAACACAAACGGTTTTTTCTTTTTTTTGACCCAGTTCATATTCAAAATGTTTGCCCCCGTTAATGTTTAAAAAGACAGTTTTGATTATGATGTGTGGGGGTCTGACGGTATGTGATTGTGCCTGAATGTGCGAGTTTAGCAGCGATGCTGCAGCGTCCACCTCCCCTCCCTCTCTCAGACAGCACACAGAGGGAGACACGTGATCTGCGCTCTCCGGCTCCTCACAGACGCTGCGAGAGCTCAGCGGGGAAACAGATTGCACCTCTTTCTCCCTCGAATAACGCTGGATTTCCGCACACTTCCCCGTTTATCCAATGTGTCTAGTTTTTCAGAGGACACGGGCAGATTATTTCAGGTAAAGGACCGTAAGCCTCGACTTTTTCTTCACTATTGAGGTTTTGGGGGTTTGTGAAGGCTTTTTCCTTCTCTATCAGTGATGCAGTGATTCTAGTACAGAATCGCAGAACATGCTTAGTAGATGGGACTGAGGTCAAGGAATGTTTTCCTAGAGGTAATACAAGTTTTTGTCTTCTTTTATTATCTTTTTTTACCAATTCAATCCAACAGTGTGTTAGGTTATGTTGGTAACCCTAACATATGTTGTATGCTAAGGGATGAACTGGGTTGCAGATGGTTGGTTACAGCCGTGTTCTAGACAGGTAAAATAGACCTGGTCTCAGGATATAGTTTCAGGTGTAGTTTTACAGCTGAAAATTGAATTGTGGAAGATACAGCCCATGTTCATTACGCTTTTATGAATAATATTTATACCACTGTCTCTTACTGCTTTACTTCTATTGTTACATGGACATGTGGTTCCATACTTTGTTTCTCAAGAGCTATATGATGGAGAGGGAAATGATATATAATGTTGCCTGCTCCTAATGGATATAATATGAGTCAGTTTATATAACGCATTGAAGTCGTTAATTAATATTGATATTTATGTTTATTTAAATGAATGAATTAAGTACTTTTTGCGGAAATCATGTATACCTTGACATGACTTGACTTGGCAGCCATTCGTTAGCTGCCTTTTCTCATTTTCTCTGTACGGGTAGATTTAAATTCCCTTGTGGATTGTTATTCCAATTGTCACCCCAGCGGGTGAGAATGTATTGCCAGTTTTCAAAGAAAAAAACGCAACCCAAAACAACACTTGTGATGTATATGCTGCTCATATCATTCGATTGCATTTGTCGCTCATTTAATAAGCATTTGCCAGTTTAAAGATTTGTGATACAGCCTACCAACGCATTTACGAATTAGATATAAGATCTTGACGTTACTTTACGCATTTAGCATACATGTTAGTCTCACGTTATCTGATGCAGAGATTTGACCACATGCTGTTAAACAGATCTCCCCGCAATAAGACTAAAGTATAGAAATGGATGCAAATGCTAGTTCTAAATATGAATCTCCTTTACTTCTTGCCATTTTTTTTACTTCTCCCTAGGTGATATTCTGATTGTGTTTATTACAACTCTGGTATGTCCTGGCACAAGCCCATTTCCATTCTGTCTGTGCACATCCCCACAAGTGAGAGCTCCTATCATGGGTGCGTGTTGCTAAGCCTTAACGTGAACTATCTGTTCACCTATATCTCACCATCCATCTTTAAATGCCTTTATCAATCAGTCAGTGTCCGATTTGCACACCCATTAATAGGATTGAACATTTTAACAGAGTGATAAATGCAATAATGACGATATGCAGCTATTTTAGTGCTTAACGTAAAGTGATGATCTGTAGTCGGGCGGGGGACCGAGTTGGTAGGCTAGTGTTTGCATGCGGGATGGCGGGGCTGCAACATTGTGACACCTGTGGTGACAGCCCCTAGCGTGGGGTGGGTTAGGTTTCAGTGTCCCCAAGATGTGTGCATGTGTGTGTGTGTGTGTGTGTGTGTGTGTTATATCTTTAACATATTCGTTAACGATAATATTTGAATGTCAGATGGGTTTAATATCTATTGAATCGACGTTTCAAACTTCTTCAAATTCTTGATATTGTAGGTTAGATTAATGCGTAAGGAAAAATAATGTTAAACTATAAGTGTCTGTGTTTATTTTAAACTGAATTCAGTTAGCCTTCTGGCTGCTATCGGAAATGTATATTTACAAATATATCGCGGTAGCTGTAGGAGCCAATATATAAACACAGACCATTTAGAGATTTTGTCTGGTTAACATAAATTAACAAACTCTAATGGTGAAAACGATATTGCTCTTTCTGGTGTGTTATGAACCAGATTGCTTTAAAAGGTAACCTACGGTGAAGAAAATGATTTATATAGCCTACGTTTTCCAACAACGACCCGTTCCCGTGAAAGCGTGGGATCATTGAATAGCCGAGAACCTTAAACCACCAAAGACAAACTATGTATTCAAATATTTAGGTTTCTAAAACACGATTCTTATTCAAATATATACGTTTATCTGCTGTTTGCTTAGTGTCTTACTAAATGTAAACTATAGCCTTTTCTGTGTTATATGTATGTCGTGAATACATAGACTATAACAAGTTATACATTTACATAATTCCAATTTAGATGAAATCGCTACCATTATTTTCCATTTTTTGCAGATTGCTGATCATTAAGTTGAAACGGTTGTAAGCGCTGGGATCAGAGGCCGGCCTTGAACGCAGAGGGCCTGCTGGGCTGCGCTTGTCAGCTGTTTGACAGTTTTGTGTTTTTCAGCACTGTTGGCGAGGAGACAGCTCCAGAAGCCGAAAGCTATGACTCCTGTCGTCTGCTTCTGCACGATAGCGTGAATCTGATGAAAGGCTCTGGCGATCCATCACCAGGTCCAACGTTTGCACTTTAATTGGTTCGGAAAGGGAACTCCACAATGTCCCAGAATAGAGGAAAGGAGCTGGTGGATATCATCGTCAACATAGGTTGTTTTTAAGAAACTGGGATTATAAAAAAGAAGGAGAGGAGCGAACGAAGACAGAGAAAGCATTCCAAACAATCTGGCGGGCGCGTTACTTAGTTTTGCAGCTATTGGGCGGGAGATGATCTCGAGTGGCTAAGTATTCTGCCCTCGGAGTCTAGCCGACTGGTAGACTGCAGGCATGCCGATAAAGGCTCTAATTCAGAAGGTTTACGATGCCTCAGTGCAAATTAATACTTTTTCGTAGTCAGCCAGTCTACTACAGGGGACACAGTTCGATCTTTAATTAGTTTAGAACTCTTGCGACTGAATATTTTTGTTCTCTGAGGCGAATTAAAAAAGGCCACTGTTTTTTACAACATGGTGCTTGCAATGAGGCACGGCGCCCATTTAATCTGGGTAGGCCTGTTTGTGTGCTGTATGTTGGATCTTGGTGCCAGTTTGGAGTTCACGGGCGCAGAGGGGCAGTGGGCCCGGTTTCCAATGTGGAATGCGTGTTGCGAGAGCGAGATGAGCTTCAACATGAAAACAAAGAGTTCCCACGGACTCCTGGTGTACTTCGACGACGAGGGCTTCTGCGACTTCCTTGAGTTGCTAATACACAACGGCCGACTTAGCCTCCGGTTCTCAATCTTCTGCGCGGACCCCGCCACCGTGCTATCGGACACCGCAGTCAACGACAGCCACTGGCACGCCGTCACAATAAGGAGGAACTTCAAAACCACCACACTTATTGTGGACAAAGAGATACAATGGGTGGAAGTGAAGTCAAAAAGACGGGACATGACTGTCTTCAGTCATTTATTTTTAGGGGGGATACCGCCGGAACTACGGTCTGCCGCGTTAAGGCTTACGTCGGCGGCTGTGAAGGACCAGGTTCCCTTTGCCGGATGGATAACGGACTTGAAAGTTAACAACTCGGAGCCTGTGCTTGTCGACAGTGAAGGAGTAAAAAATGATCTTTGTGGCACAGACATTATGTGTTTAAATGGAGGAGTCTGCAGCGTTATCAACGACGAGCCGATGTGCGACTGCTCACAGACTGGGTACCAGGGAAAAGACTGCAGTGAAGGTAAGATATATATGGATTCATCTTCTGTATAGCCTATATATGTGTTCACCTCTATTCATTTAAAAAAAGTATACATCATTAAGGAATAAGCTCCTTTCAAAAATGTGGGCGTTGCTAAGGAATTCAACTCAAAATAAGTGCATGTTTTATTTTATTCAGAACACTATTGCATTACAATAGCATGCAGTAGATGAAATAACCTAACGTTAAATCCATTAAAGACAGAGTAGAAATATAACACCAAAGCTTGTGTATGGTAGTATTTTCTACCAAGGACATGTCGTCATCGTTGTTTGTTAAGTTAATTACAACTCTTAGCTCCTGCAAGGCCTCATTAGCAACACATGCAGGTTTCCCACGTTCTCAGAGGTGTCTCCCCTTCTCCCGCGCTCCAGTCGCGAGGGATTGGTTGACCTATGAAGTTTTCTCTCCATTGATTCGCCTTTTGACAATTTCCTCCGATATACCTTTCTTATGTCTAAGAAAACAGCTGCTTACCCCCCACAAAGCAGAGAAGAAACAGAATTCGTGAAATAATAACTGACGCATTTTGTCAGGTTTGGACACTTCCCAAGGCCAGTGGTGTTACTATCGCTAGAATTTAGCTGCTCCTTTGTGTGTGAATTGCATGTGAGTAGATTATTTTGAGCTGAGAAAGCCCAATGCCTTACTGAGAGTAATAGGTGCACTTTAAAATGTACATGTTTGATGATTTTGTGGTCTATCTAAGGAAAAAAAAAGTTCTCGTATTCAACTAAGCAGTCTCAGTTGGGTGGAGGAGTGCAAGGCCGTCAAGAAGGGGGTGGATTTGTAGACTTCTAAAGGACTTCGGCCACTGGTGACTGTACTGCCATCTGCATGCTGAGTATGGAGTGGTTGTGTTTGGATTTCACAAGATCTTTGAAAATGTTTAAGTGTCAGAGTAGTTTTGCATATTATACCCAGTTATATTCCAGGGAACAGACATCAATCTTGTGGTGTTTTGGAAGAACATTACATTTAAACTTGTGGGTAAACATGTATGCATGAGTGGGTTGAACATGCCTTGCGGTAGATAGTTAGTTTGTGATCTCGCCCTGTTGTTGTCCTTGGTTTATGACCCCAGGGAGTGCTCTCTCCTGCAGTGTGTGTGTGTGTGTGTGTGTGTGTGTGCGTGTGTGTGTGAGAGAGAGAGTGTGTGCGTGTGTGCGTGCATGTGTGTGTGTGTGTGTGTGCGTGCATTTGTGTGTGTGTGTGTGTGGGTGGGTGTGTGTGAGTGGGTGAGTGTGTGTGTGTGTGTGTGTGTGTTAGTGTGTGTGATTGTGTGTGTGTGTGTGAGAGTGTGTATATGTCTGTCTGTGTGTGTGTGTGAATGTGAGTGTGTGTGTTTGTGTGTATGTGGGTGGGGGTATTGGCATTCAAGTTCCTTCCACTGCAGTAACTTAAATATCAGATTCTGGGAATTCTGTAATGTTGAAGGATCAATAATTCATCTCTTATTCAATTTCAAAGTGAGAAATCTTGTTTGGATGTTAATGCAAGTTTTGTTCTGTCCTCCTTGAAGACGATTTAATCTTTGTAGATGGAAGTTTAATTAGTTTAATTTTTTTGTTATCTCTGTAATCATCCATTTGGAAAGGTGTTTGCCAGATTGGTTGTGTTCTGTAATTTTTTTTGCCTGTGATGCAGTGCAGTGGATGAAATACCAACAGTCCTGCTAGTTTATTATTTCCATTGGGTGAAGAGCCATTCATTTCATGCCACATTAGTTAACTGTGCCTGTGTTCAGGTCTCTGAACATGTCTTGTGCGTATTTCATTCAGGGCGTTTATGCTCTGCACTTTATGAAATGAACGAGAGACTGACTTCAGAGAGGGGAGAAAGGAAATTCCACAAGATTATACAGTCAACGGCGATAAAACCCAAATGGGGAATATTCTTGGAAGTTCTCCTGTGCTCCCATAAAGGGGTTTAGCTGAATCTGAATAGGCGGAACCTTTGATGTATTGACAGTTAAATACATCAAAGTAGTGAATGCATGTAGATGTAAATGAACAGAACAGCCAAGGAGAGATGTATTTGAACCTGCAGTTTCTTTTGTGATGTCGACTCTTGAAGTCCCCCGGGATTATCTGTAGGTTTCTCATAGCCAGGCATTGCAGGAAGTGCATTAAGACAGGAGGTGGGGGGGGGGGCAGGATTGGAATGATATATCCTCATTAGGTGGGTAACGCTTGCACTCACAAAGCGCTGAGTGTCCAGGTTTACTTCCTGAGTCCTGATACATAACGCCATGTACACAGCAGATTTATTTTCACCTCCGGGTCTTGTATGAAGGTTTGTACAAGCCTTAATGGCCTATGGGGTGCCAGCAGGATGTCGAAGCATGACCCTCTCATACATGACATCAGCCCACCCCAGTGTCGTGACCTAAATCCATGTCAGTTACTCTCAGTGCTTAGCAGATAGTCAATAGGACAATATATATAAAAAATTGATACGACCCAACTTCCAGTTTCTGGGTAGTAATGATATACAGTGGATATAAAAAGCATTCACCTGCTTTGGCATTTTTCACATTTAATTTTCTTATTTCATGGAATCAAAATCTTCAGTGGTCACATAATTATTTGATTGGAGTCTGTCTGTGTTTCAAATGATTTCAAATTAAATACACCTGTGTGTGAGAGGTCCCACAGTTGTACAAAACAAGAACTTCATCATGAAGACCAAAGAACATTCAAAGCAACATTAGCGGGAGCCTAGTGCTATGCGAGTGCTTCTCTGCTTCAGGGACTGGAACACTTGGAAAACTGGATGGAGCAAGACATAGACACATTTTGGAGGAAAGCCTGCTGCAGTCTGCAAGAGACCTAGGACTTTGAAAAGTGCTGTTCACCAACAGTGAGCAATTTTGTGAAGAAGAATCAGTGAAAATTGTAGTGTCCAGATGTGCAAAGCTGGTAGAGACCCAAATGATTCACAGCTGTAATTGCAGCTAAAAGTGCTTCTACCAAGTATTAACGGGTGAATATGTAAGGAATTAATTATTGTTTGTTTTTTATTTGTAATTAATTAAGAAAAAGCTTTTTCTTTGACATTATAGAGTATTTTGTGTTGATCAGATATCCAGTTTGATTCCATGAAGTAAGAAAATAAAATGTAGAAAATGCCAAACGGAGTGAATACTTTTTATACCCACTGTACCAATGTTTATAGTGAATGTGGAAAATATTGGAAATATATTCTTATCCTTATTCTTATTAAATTGTAATGTGCTTCCATCTTAATATTTGCCTAGAACTCACATATGGCCCTGTTAATTTGCATCAGCTAGAATGTGTTGTTGTCCGCCGCTGCTTGTGTTTGCTGTGTCACTCTTCAAAGCAGGAGTACTGTGGGTGTGCCAACGCAGGGTGGCATGGTGCAGACATCTTCTCATTAGCCTTCCTGAAGCCATGAGTTATTCACAAGTCTAAAAGGTGACCTTATCACATTCTCCTGACGACAGCGCGGTGTTGAAGCAGCGCAGCTAATTGGATTTTATCTCAAATTTTGACATCGTTAAGAATAAACCCTGCAGAAGTTACTGTTGGACTATGGATTTTTTAACATTGCATGTGTTAGGTAGCTGCTGTCTATGCCATGTCAAATCCTCACTATAAACACACACACATAAAAAAGATCGGGCCAATGTAAAGGAATCTCATGCAAGGTCATTTGTATGTTTACTTATTGCATATTAAGACAGAATTCTCCAATTTTATGAGGTCCCCCCCTGCCCTTTTTCATAACATTGTATCCTTTGCAGCCTTCATTCCTAAAGCTTCAGGTAAATAAGGGAGATGCCACACACTAGCACTGCGCCAAATGGCTCCTGTTATTGATGAACTGGCTCCAGCATCTCAGCAGAGATGGTATCTTTATCAGGGCACTAGTTTGCAACTTTTACATTTTTCTTTCCACAATTTCAAGTTCACAAACCGCTCAGCATCTAATTTAGTCAACTTCGGGATTGAATTCTTCAGTTCTTTATTAAAATATGCAATGCTGGAAGTCTGGCTGGCGAAAGTACTTAAAAAAAAGTACACACCCTCCCAAAATAACTAATATGTTAGAATGAAAAAGAAAGCTTAGGCTACACATGTATTTATTATTTATTTAACCCATATCCACCTAATGTATTATTCTGTACAAACACGGTGTGTGCCTAGCCACATAACACACCCATTCACACTCAGACAACCTTCAGTCTAACGCATTTTCGAAATGTAAAGAGAAACAATAGGCAAATGATGTATCATTGGAAAGAGCATGGAATGTATAAACTGATGTGTTATGCCCAATCGCAAAAAAGTTGTAATTGAAAAACATCATATACAAATTATGAAACATTTTGCATGTACATTTTAGGCATTTAGCAGACGCTCTTATCCAAAATGTGTATTAATATTTGAATTTAAAATTGGTATGTCATATCGATTAAACGTTTTAACTAATTCGTGTTATTATATAAAAAATATGTGTGTAAATTATGTACAGATACATCCTTACAATCTTACATTTATTTGTCACATCTACATTTACATGTAACCATTTTGAAATTTGACGTGAAGAGTATACGTATATTTCACTGAATTGAGTTTATATCATTCTCTGTAATGTAACAAGTTCATCCCATTCTTCATTTTGTATTAGTTTAATTTTTTTGTGTGGGATTTATTTGAAGTCTGAGTGGCTCTAAACTGTGTGTAACCCACACACTGGCAGGAGCAATATATAGGTTCATGAAAATAGCTAGCAAATAGTTTATAAAATGTTCACGAAACAAAACAAAACAAAATAATGCCTACATTCAAATACAATTGAATTTAGAAATGAAATAATATTACATTATTTTAATTGAAAATGTACTGATGATATCAGTATGATATTTTATGAAATATGTGAGTTGTGATTTCTGGTACACTGGGTTTCCCACAAACAGCTTGCGGACTGCATGTTTCCCAGCACTCCCCCAGCTGATTTTACAGGCCTAATGCCACTATTTCTTCAGAGAAACATTTCGCAAACATTTGGCAACTGCAATAGCAGCTTAATCTCTCTTCCTTTTCTGTGTGAGACACTGAGATCTCCCTGGCCAACTATGCCTGAACTATGCACAGCGCTTATGCGGTGTGAACCACCAGGTTTTTCTCACCGAGACAACAGGAAACAACTTCCCTCTGGAATCCAGCACACCCCTTATGGGTTTGTTATATAATGATGTAATATTTGGACGTTGCACCTCAACACAAATTTCAATTTAATTAATTTCTGCTACGATATTTTCCGTAGGACAGTGATTGTAGCATTTACGTGGTCTACAGAATATCCTGTAGATCTATGAATGAAGGGTTTGTGCGGTCTACAGAAAATACCGTAGTTCAGCGGATATGGGTTAATGTTTAATTGAGTAGGGACAGATACAGAAAACATAGACACAACACGCTGATGCCCTGTGTAATGTTCGTCCCTAGTTGGACTTTTAAAAGTGAATAAGCCAACACATACAAATACAATAAATAAAATAATTTTAAGACAGGACAACATGGAAAAGATAACAGTACTAACAGTATTGAAAGTATACTTGGCCTATGCATGAGTGCATGTCTGCATGTCTTTTAGTTTGGTTTTTATTTTTTATTTTTTATTTTAAAAGCTCTTGCTTAGTCTCTCTAGGTAGAGAATTCCACACATTAGTCCCTTTGACGGTAAAAGCAGTCTGGCCAATTGCAGTTCTGCGGTTTGGGACAACGCAGTTTCCATCCACTGCCTTCCTAGTGAACATCTGCCCACCCCTCCTTCATAAAGAAAGTCATAATATTTTACGTTATATCATTATTGGAATCTTCTATAAAGAAGCGTTTGGGATAACAGTGGCATAATTAAAACTTAATCTCTGTCAGTTAGTAGCTACTCCTGTGTGCTGGCAGTGTGGGATTTATTTGAAGTCTGAGTGGCTCTAAACTGTGTGTAACCCAATTCTGTCCGACTTAGAGATGCACTTCAGAACACGAGGCCTGGAGAACTAGGCAGAAATGAGGAGGTGGAGGTGTAGTCACATTTCAATCTGAGTGTCTGGGCCCATATTTAGAACATGTGAAAATAGAACAGCGTACCGCACAGATCTTCACATACAGTCTACATGCAGATGAAAAGCCACCACATCTAGTGCCGCAACCTAATTTCAGATGCAGTGTGCTAAGCCTTCATGTCTCCTGCTCATCTCCTTCAACACCTTTTCAGACATACAAAGATGCATTTGACATGGCACAATGATTATATACAGTGCCTATGTCAGTACAGTCTGTTGGCCAAGTTAGAGGTTTTCCAGTTTTCTTTAGTATTCATTGAACTAGGTGCGAGACATTGTGCTGCATTGTTAACCTCGAAACAGACCCTGTATGTGGTAGCGTGTAGAGTCTTTGTTGTTGACCAAGCATGATTCTCCAGCCCTGTCACGAGTGGACTCTGCTGGAGTGTTGATTTCACCCTAATTGAGTGGTGGGCTAACTAGCCTTGTAATTCTCCTCAATGTGTGCACTCACCCAAAAGCTTATGGGCACTCACTGGCAGGAGCAATATATAGGTTCATGAAAATAGCTAGTAAATAGTTTATAAAATGTTCAAATACAATTGAATTTAGAAATGAAATAAAACAAAACAAAACAAAATAATGCCTACATTCAAATACAATTGAATTTAGAAATGAAATAATATGACAGCGATAAGATGAGTGGAGAGAGTGCACTGCTAAACCAGTTATGGGAATTCTATTCCAGAGAAAGTTGTTTTCCATGATGGCACTGTTCCGATCTGACCACGGAGAGTCAGTGCCACTCCAGTGGGCCTGTGTTCTGTGGTACCACCTCATCCCAAATTCTGTTGCTTGGACATAATAGTTTCTGTTTGGTTCTGCTGGCATTGAGCTGGTGTACATGGGTGAAGTCTTCTATGATGTGAGTCTTACTCTCTCACTCACTCACTCACCTACAGTATCACAGATTCACTCACTCACTCATTGCCCTGCACATAAAGACTCGTGGAAATACATCAGAGATGCATGCACGCCTCCCGTGTGGCCCAGTTGTTACAACATCCAACGCTGGCCACGGAGACCGGGGTTCAATTCCCTGTCTCGCCAGAGTCGGCTCTGGCTGGGAGCTCCACCAGGGGCGGTGATTGGCTGTCCGCCCCAGGGAGGGGGGAGGGAAGCCGACATGACGTTCGCTGCGCATAAGAGTGGCCCTGTAGTACCAGGTTACGGTCGAGGTCGACGGCTTGGCGAGTGCCGTCTCGGAAGAGGCACTACTGGTCGCAGGACTACGGCAGCGAACTCACATTACTAGGGGGGGATTGACATAAAAAATAATGGCTACCAAATTGGGATAAAAATGGGATAAAAATCTGAAATAAAAAAATACAAAAATAGATGCATGAACAACATGACATTACCAACATTAAAACGCACGTCATACTCATGCACTCGCTTGCTCATCAACTCACCTACTCACATTCAAGTTCTTACACTCACTCATTCACTCCTGGATTCCCTCCCTCCTCACCTCTCCACTGTGCATCTGATCTGAGTTTGTACTGGCGCACTATGGCTGCCGTTGTGTTCACCCAGGTGAGTGCTACACATTGGTGCTGGTTGAGGTGAGCTGCCCTTATTATTGTAATGCGTTTTGGGTTCCTTGGAGAAAAAGCGCTATATAAATCCAATGTTCAATTTGATTCAATTCAGTAAGTGACTGTAAGGGTGCTGCTAGCTCATTGAGGCGACCAGTGCAACATGGGTGTGATATCATTGAATGTATTCTTGCGGGACAGGAATGTGTACGCATGCATCTACAAGCAGGCAGATCATCTTAATTTGATTGTTTTCTCCAAATGATGGCTGTTAATGTCATGTCAGTGTTGCCGGAGTGTGTTTGCTAGATTTGTTATCCCGGGTGGTTACATTGTTCATTAGTGTTGTCTTTTTACCCCACAATGGTTTTCCCCACTTCATTAATTTTAAGCCCCCGCCCACCCGCTTTATGCAGTTAGGAGCAACAACAGTAGAAAGCCACACCATAAGGCAATGAGGATTAGTATTGCTATTGTGATAATTTGTCACTTCAAATTTTGAAATTGTGATTTGAGAATGGCTGTATCATCATATAATTTGCTTGTGGTGTCGGGGGGATGGGTGCTGGGGCTGGTGTTTGTCATGTCACATTGAAGTGTTTCTGTGTTCATTCTGCTGAGCGATTGACATTCAGCCGTCCTGCTCAGTGACTCTGGTCCCCCAGCCTCCTGTGTCTGTGCCCTGTGGAGTGCTGCTCCGAGAGCGCTTCATAAATAACAGCGCTCCGCACGCCCTTACTATCTGAACCCATGCGGACCTGTAAAGGGCATTTCAAAATATATCACTTAACATTGGGTTTTTTTAAGCTATGTCAGTAAAAGCACCTGGTGAATTTAGTGCATGGACAGACCGACAGACAGACCTACAGACAGATCAAAAATAATGTAAATTCTTGGCTGCACAGAAGCTATTCTGGTGATAATTCTGTCATCAATACATCAAATACAAGTTTAGCTAGTCCTATAATATTTTATTATTATTTTGTTTGATTGAGGGATGTTTGAAATTTATAATCATTCAATGCTGTGTTAAAACACAATTACTCATCAATTACATAGCCTATGCATATATAGGGCCTATATATATATATATATATATATTGTTTTTACAAATAATACAAAATGTACATGAATTTGTACTTTTCCATTAAATAATTTAAAAGCTTCTTCTATTGCTTTGATCAGATGAAAGGATTACCGGATTTGGATTCTTCCCTCCCCTCGCAAATCCCTTTGTTTGGCTGGAACAATTATTTAAATGCAGGAGGCCGTGTCTGTCAAACCCCCGGCTTTATCCTCTCAGTAGAAATCACACGCAGGCACGCTGCTCTTTTCTCTTCCCCCATAATGAAATGAAGTTCACCTTTCCATAGGATTAAGTGCTATGGCACTTAAGTGGGGCAAAAGCCACATTATTGTGTTCATGCTCCTTTCTTCCTCACACACGTCACATCATCACATCATTATGAATTTGCGAGCTCCTATGGCTCATTTATCTATCTATCATATATCCTTATATATATACACATATGCACACAAACATATGTAAGATAACTATATGCATTCCATGAATTCCTTCATTGGTCCAGTGAAGTCAGCTAGGAGTGAGTTGGAAATTCATACCAATGTCTGAAAGCAATGGAAAATCATCCTGATTGGCTTATGGAACACTTCTAAAGTCACCAGGCTGCAGTCATGCCAGGCTCTCGAGCCGTAAGGAGGGAAGTTGCATTTGTTTCTTCATGCTGAAAATGCCCCCGTTCTATTTTTTGTTTGATACGGAGGACAGTGTCACTGAACGGCTGGCCAGATGTTGAGAAAGAGATATCGGGAGAGAGAGCGAGGAATGAGAGAGATATCAGGAGAGAGAGAGAGGGATGAGAGAGACAGAATCTGCAGCATTCCCCAGGAGCGAGTTGGTGGTTCCATCAAAGACCAAAAAGCTTTGGCTCAGTTGGTCACAATAAATTCTGAGTAGCGTTTATTTTTCATCTCTGAAATCTGAAATAGATTAAACATGTTACTTGAGTATGGAAAGTACAATAATGAGCTCTTCCTTACGTACCTCCAGAGAAGGTGTCTGTTTGTCTGGAAGAGCCCCGACATTCAATGAGGCAGATCACCAGGGTACTGCTTTCTCTACGGCTCCATGGGCCAATATCGGATTCATATAGATATATATATATCGGTAGATTAGTGAGATATTCCTTCTTTGACGGTCAAGGCTGCATTTGGCCATGAATGGGAGTGTGTGCGACGTGCAGGGCACACATGCACGCACAAAAGCACATGTACAAACCAATGCACACCCTTTTATCACACACAGAAAAATACTGTATATCATCCAAAGTCAGATAGGAGAGCATACAGATTGCAGATTTATGAATGATTTTGTTCTTTTTACTTTGAGTTACATTTCTGAAGATTTTCACATTTTCTGTTCCTTTTTTTGGAAGTTAATGTAGGGTATAATCATCATGCTTTGAGTATAATTATTTTCTGAAAAGTTTGAATTCTTGAGCTTGGACTGTTTTGTTGTTCAGACATTACAAATCACAATGTTGTATTGTTTGTCCTTAAACTCAATATTTTCACACGCAATTCAACAATGTTACTGCCATTTAGATGGTTTGCAGCTGTTGTAGTGATAAGAGGCCAATTGTATTGTCTTCTATATACTGTTAGACAGCTGTATGCTTAACATTGTGTAAGACTGTGGCCTGTGAATATGAACCCTGGGACAGTGGTCCGACACAGTACTGCGTTGCATGACTGAGTTCACCAAACATCTGTCTTCTTGTTTGGGCTTGGCCGTTTCCCAGTCCCCGCTGTACGCTATCAATGGTTTTTCAATGTGCGTCAGGGAGAGTTTGATGGCCACAGTGATGGGGAAATAAGTGGTGTTGAATGTATTATACTTCATTTTTCATGGTCAGTGCCAATTATATTTCTGGCTGGTGTGAAGGGTGTTTTGTTCTAGCTGCGAGTGCCTCCATGCCCACGCCCAACCTCCTGAAGGCCTGTATTCTATCGCAGCTGTTTCAAAACCTCCCCTTCCAGCTGAAGAACACTGAGAACTGCCTGCAATCACAGACACAGGACTCTATCAACATTTGTTCTTAACTTTGACTCTCAATTAAATGGAAATAATATTATTTTCTTCATATAAATGATGAGTCAGGTTCTGCAATATGCAATCACAAACATTAGCTTGCCAAATTGTGTTTGTGAAATAAATTATAAAAAAATAAACATTTGTAAGTCAAACTTAAGAACACATTTTGATAGCGTCCTGTGTTTGTGATCGCAGGCAGTTCTCAGTGTTCTTCAGCTGCGGCTTAGTTTTGTCTGAAAATGTGTGCATTTCATATTAGAAGGGCTGGCTGCCTAATGATAGGTTTACATTGCTGTGCAAATGCACACTTTGCATTCTGAAAAGGTTAGATTGCACTTGTTTCCAGATGTTCGGATAGACAGTGGAATACTTGCACCTGTGCCTGGGGTGAGCAGTACTCATGGGAACAGCAGGAATGGCCCAGATGGCTCTTTAATGATCCCGCTTTCAGCCTTTAGAGCCATAGCCACTCTCAGGAAGGACAGCGTTTCACACCAGGGGTAACTATTGATTCCAGAAACTAGTGCATCTGGAAATTTGCCATTTCTTTCTGATAAAAATCATTCAATCTGATTGGCTCTAGCAAGTTTGTAAGTAAATCTCCAATTTGGAGCCCCATCTACACAAGCGTAAGTCATTATTATTTTAAGCTTCAAAATTATTTAACCCCTTTGTGTCAAGGCCTAATTATGACTATTTTCACCTGCTACTACACCAAGCCTAATATCTCCAAAAGTACACAGACATGGTTGGGGGCTTGATGTGAAGTAGACAGTTGTACTGTGAGGAATCAGCTTCAAATGTGTGTCAGCTTCAAATGTGTCTCCTGAGACTCATGATGCACTTTATATGAAGCACATAAAATGCCAAATAAAGACAAAATTATTTACACCCTACTAATATGATAATTTTCCCTTCTAAAGCCAGGTTCCACAATAATAATTGTTGTACACTTCCCCCAAAACCTGGATGCAAATATCTAAAAGCAATCAAATTCTACAAATTCTGTTGTTTCTAAAAACAGGACCCAGGAATCCTTTGGTGTTCCAAAATCTCTCTGAAGTGGTGACATGTATTTTGCCAGTCACATGCCATACTGTATGGGGGTTTTACTATACAATGACTCGCAGGAAAATTAATTATAATTCTAAGATTATTAAAAATATATTTTTTCATGATTCCTGTATCAGATAATTGTGTATCCAAGTATCTAGAAACTTATCCAAAAAGTACTACAGTATAAAGCAGTTCTGTTGTACACATCTATTCAACCAGGGTCCTGTTAGCCACAATGCTTTCCAGGTGGATCCAAACAGATCTTCATGGTAACAATAACAACATGGGTAGTGTTGTTCAAATCACAGAGAAACCAGAAGTGACATGTGCCCCAAGTTTTCACATGCATACGCAGGACTTCCGTGATTTTCAGCAGAACTAGACAGGTCATATATGCATAGACCAATCTCAACTCAACAACAACCATAAACTGAACAATCTAACCATGACCATGGCTTCCATGTACAATGAACCACCAGCTATTCAAATGAGAAACCTCAGAGCCCACGTTCTGTGGCTGGATATAGGCGCATGGTTGGTTTTTCAGTTCATCAGTCGAAATCTTATGAAATATACAGACTATGGGGAAGAAAACTTTTTCTACAAGCAAAACAACCTTGGCTCTCATTGGTAAGCGAAATGAGTTGATGCACACATCTCTGCCCCAAGGAGACTGCCTCAAACACACAGCAAGGAAGTGAGTTGAGCGTAAACATGTAGAGACGATATGACAAAAACAATTCATGTAAATTAGTCTATGCATCCCTGAGACATTTGAATGTGATTTTTTTTTTGCTGAAATAGAACTAGAGGTGCAGCTATCAGTATCGGATAAGATCAAATTTACCGATGGTAGCAGCCGATAATTTTTGGTCAATTCGTGTTGCGTCAATCTGGTCTAAATGTTCAAACTTGAATGGAAGAGCAGTATCTTTTATTTACAGGCTAAACTGACTGAAACCATGCCTAATTTCTTCCTGACAATGCTGCGATTAACTAGCTATCACGAGCACTCTGGCACTCCACACAGTCTTGCACACGAGCACTCTGGCACTCCACACAGTCTTGCACAAGATGCACGCTAGAGCTGGGTGATATGGCCAAAAACAATACGCCATAGATTAGACGTATTCCTGTCTGCTGCGGGACCGCTTTGTAACAGTACTTGCAGAACATTCTTCCTTTCTGTTCTTTGTCAGCTAATTTCTAACCAAAGTAACCCCACGCAACTGACGTGCAGCCTTTCTTAGGGATTAAACTTGGTTCGTCTTCAATCTCGTTGTCAGGTTTTGTCTGGGCCTACCCTAGTTAGTGGGTTTACTCACTGATCAAATTCACTCCATGCTTCACTAGCTCAGAGTTTGGCACTTTCATGATACTTCCCTCTGGCTTCACTACAGATAAGTTGCGCTTCATGTGAAGGCTGGCTATGATTGGCTGTGTTGCTGTGTGGTGTGTAATGTGGTTATTGCCCAGCTCTAATGCACGCTGTTCTCCTCGCTTTCAGACGTGCTGTTTTTGTTGACACTGTCAAGCAAAGAAAATGTCAGCTGTGTGGGTGCAATAATTAACTAAATATGGGTATCTGTATCATTATTAGCCGAGATTGTGTTATTTGAACAATCGGTGTCAGTATTGGTCCAGAATTTTCATATCGGTGCTTCCCTAAATGGAACTAGATTTTTTTAAAGCAAAGATTTAGAACTTTCGGTGACAGTAGAGTTTATACGAGAGTAAAGTTTAGCATGTGCATTTCGGTGTAATAAGTAATAAGGGGTTAAAAAATATGGATTGGCATAACACCAACTTTAGACACTATTTAAGGCAATGGCAACGAGAAATAAAAAGTAATGTCAGTGTTCGAATTAGAATAAAAATAGTCTATTCCCTGAATCCATATTACGATCTTAATGTGCAGGAAATTCCAGGTATTAATTTATTCGTTCCTTGTGAGGACATCTGGATTAGATTACTGGGAGATCATGAGAAGGGCCTTAGTATAGGAGTGTGCTATAGACCTCCAGCTTCAGACAGTAACATACACTATATGGCCAAAAGTCAGTGGACACCTGACCATCACACCTATATGAGCTTGTTGGACATCCCATTCTAAAACCATGGCCATTAATATGGAGTTGGACCCCCCTTTGTGGCTATGACAGCTGCCACTCTTCCGGGAAGGCTTTCCACCAAACTCGTCTAACCATGTCTTTATGGACCTCGCTTTGTGCACAGGGGCACAGTCATGCTGGAACAGCAAAGGGCCTTCCCCAAACTGTAGCATTAAGAATACCCTTCACCGGAACTAAGGGGCCTATCCCAAACCCTGAGAAACAGCCCCAGACCATTATCCCTCCTCCACCAAACTTTACTGTAGGCACTATGCATTCCGGAAGGTAGCGTTCTCCTGGCATCCACCAAACCCAGATTCGTCCATCAGACTGCCAGATAGTGAAGCGTGATTCATCACTCCAAAGAACACATTTTCACTGCTCCAGAGTCCAGTTGTGGCGTGCTTTACACCACTCCAGCCGACGCTTGGCATTGCGCATGGTGATGTGAGGCTTGTGTGCAGCTGCTCGGCCATGGAAACCCATTCCATGAAGCTCCCGACGCACAGTTCTTGTGCTGATGGTGCTTCCAGAGGCAGTTTTGTACTCTGTAGTGAGTGATGCAGCAGATGATAGGCGATTTTTACGCGATATGCGCTTCAGCACTCGTCGGCCCTGCTCTGTGAGTTTGCGTGGTCTACCACTTCATGGTCGAGCTGTTGTTGCTCCTAGGCGCTTCCACTTCACAATAATAGCACTTACAGTTGACCGGGGCACATCTAGTAGGGCAGAAATTTCACGAACTGACTTGTGGCAAAGGTGGCATCCTATGATAGTGCCGCGTTTATAGTCACTGAGCTCTTTACGAACCATTCTGAATTCTAAATGTTTGTCTGTGGAGATTGCATGGCTATGTGCTGGATTTTATGCACCTGTTGGCAATGGGTGTAGCTGAAACACCTGAACTCAATAATTAGTAGGGATGTCCACTGACTTTTGGCCATATAGTGTAAATAGTATGCTCTTTGGTAACATAAAACAAATCTGTGCTGAAGGAGAGACGATAATAATGGGCGACTTAAATTACCCCTCTATTAATTGGAAGGTAGTGACAGGTCAGGTTAAATGTGAAGAGGAGTTTTTAGATGTGGTCAATGACTGCTTTTTTGGTACAGTCTGTTACTCAGCCTATGAGAGGGAAATCAATACTGGATCTGGTTTTATGTAATAATCCTGATAGAATTTGCAGCACAGAGGTAGTATAACCACTAGGGGCAAGTGATCACAGTGCAGTTATTTTTGATATTTTGTGGCAAGTTCAGACAGCCTCCTATAACTCTAGAATTTTTAATTTCAGACGAGCTGACTTTAATAAAATGAGAGAGAATTTAAGTAATATAGACTGGGTAAAACTTCTAGATTGCAGGACTGTGAATGAAACATGGATTACATTTGAAAGGGTTATTGTAGATGTACAGTGTAAATTCACCCCAAAAGTAAGGAAAAATAGGATGAAACAACTGTCTCCGCAGTGGATGACTAAATCTTTATGGGAGATTTTGAGGCAAAAGAAGCAACTGTACATATAGTACATAAAGAGTATATAAAAAGGATAACTCAGAGAGAAACAAGTTAGATTATTGTAATATGCGGGATAAGGCTAAAAAGGAAATAAGATAAGCTAAAAGGCGGTTTGAGATTAAAGTTTCACAAGATGCAAAAAGTAATCCTAAGAAGTTTTTTTCAATATTGTAGTAGAAAGGGGAAAGTTAATGATGAGGTTAAGTGCATTAAGAATAAGGAATTCACTTTGGTTTATAATAATAAGGATATTGCTAACACACTAAACAGTTATTTTGTTGAGAGCTTTACTAGAGAATAGGTTATAAATATGCCTAAATGTATAGCCAAGGTACAGAATGTTTTGGAGGACTTTGAGATAAGGGATGTAGAAGTACTACGAAAACTACAAAACCTTAAGACAAATAAGGCAGCAGGCCCTGATGGCATATATCCCAGAGTACTCAAAGAACTTGGGGAAATTATATATAAACCATTGACAGATATTTTTATGCAATCCACAATCACTGGAGAAATACCAGATGACTGGAAGCAGGGTAGTACAATTCCAATGTATAAGAAGGGGGACCGTACTGACCCAGGGAACTATAGGGCTGTCAGTTTAACTTGCATCGCATGTACAATGCTGGAATGTATTATTAGGGATAAGTTGGAATCATTCTTGAAAAATAATAGTATTTTAAGGGAGAACCAACATGGTTTTCTTAAAGGGAGGTCATGCCTAACAAACCTCATGGGCTTTTTTGAAGAGGCTACAAAGTGTGTTGGCCTGAACCAGGCTTATAATATTATATATTTGGACTTTCAGAAAGCATTTGACAAGGTACCACATGAGAGGCTCATTGCTAAAATGAATTCAGTAGGAATTGCAGGAGTTGTTCAGGGGTGGATTCATAATTGGCTGCAAGAGCGAATACAAAAAGTAACATTAGGTGGGGCCGTATCTGACCTCGGTGCTGTGGGCAGTGGTGTCCCGCAGGGATCAGACCTCTGCTCTTCCTTATTTACATAAATGATCTTGATATGGACGTTAGTAGCAAAATAATTAAACTTGCAGATGATACTAAACTCGGGGGTTTGGCAAACAGTTTGGAATTGACTAAAGTAATCCAAGATGATTTAAACAAAATCCAAGAATGGGCAGATATGTGGCAGATGACATTCAGTATTGCTAAATGTAAAGTTGTGCATGTGGGAAATAAAAACATTAGACAGGAGTATGTTATGGCAGGAGAAAAGTTAGTAGGTGTTGAATTTGAAAAAGACTTAGGAATTGTAGTTGATCAAAGCCTATCTTCATCAAAGCAGTGTGCTACAGCAGTTTAAAAGGCTAACAGAATGCTGGGATACATAGCAAAAAGTATTGAGTATGAATCAAAAAGTTTATATTAATGTTATATAATGCAGTTCTGGGCACCGCACTACAAGAAAGATATAGAAGCTCTTGAAAAAGTTCAAAGAAGGGCAACAAAACTACCTGGTATGAAAGGTAAAAGTTAAGAGGATAGACTTGAGGCACTCAATCTATTTAAGCTTAGCAAATGGAGACTAGTGAAATACCAAAGAGACTTGTAGCTTTGTTTCCCTGGAACTGAACAACAGTACGAAACGCCGGTGATGAGCTGACGTGTTATGTTGTGCTGTTAGTTGTTGCTAATGTTAGTTGCTAGTTGTTGCTATGTTAGCTAGTTGTTTATATGCTCAAAGACGTTGATATTTTACTAATCTCACAAAGCGTTTTGCGATCATTATGGCTAAATGCGTTGTAATTTACTCTCTTGATAGATTTGTTATTTTTATTTCTATGTAAGCAATGTTGTGTTGTTTCATTTGCTTTTCGGTCAGCTCAGATTATTTTTCTTTTTTTTGCCATTTAATATGATTAGCCTGATACTCACGTTTCATATGTTAGCATTGCTTTCTATGTCACTTGAACATTAATGGGAACTTTTAAACTAAACATATATAACTGGTAGCACATTGTCTATATATTATAACTGCTCACAATTAATATTTTACTTAAATCAATGTTACCTTAATTTCACAAATCCCAGTTCCGTGACAACTGCAAGTGACAACAATGCATGGCCACTTTAGGGTTTGCATCCGTAACCGTACATAAATATGTAACATAAACACAATAAGCCAAAAAAATGAAATGGTGCTTCGATATTTGGTGGTGGAATGAGAAAAACGACGTCTGTAGAATTAATATTTAGCTATATCGCCAGTCTCGACAGTGGGCAAATCTTTCATTTATTGTGAGAAATCATTCCTTTTCATACAATACGGATCTCGTCCATCACATTTTTTGATCTTTAGTTTATATCTCTCTTGAACATTGGCTTCTAAACTGTTTACATAAACCGAGTACTGCACGTTGCCTCCTTTCATGATTTCACTCCCTGACCACCAACTAAGGGAGCGCATGTCAGCACAGTCACATGATTTTAAACAACCTATATGGACTGCGCTGGATGCCAAAGGTACATACTTTAGTGCCCCGGTTTTATTCACAGAGTAATAAACCTGGCAATGATGGCACCATGCTTGTTTATGAGCATTTAGGGTAGGCTGGGCCACATTATGTTTGCTTGCACAGGATGACCAAAATGCACCTCCCTGACAGTAAATAGCAATGAATTACAATTAATAATAGTTATGAATTGTGAATTATGCTAATTCTCATGGCGTCAGCGAATACCATTAGGGGGCTGACAGGAAGAGGTTACAGCAGAATATTTTACATGGAGGTTTCCTTATTGTGCTGTTGTTGTGTGCTACTCTGTTGCACTGGCAGTGATATTTTAATTAATCTATTTGATCTTTTTGGCTTTTGTTCATACAATATTGTGCCCACAGAGTGGGAAGAAAAAAAAGGTATTATGAGAAGAAGAACACAACCTAGCCCATTGTGTCTTTGAGAAGTCGGGGATAACTATAGCATTCTTTATTTATTTATATATGTTTGTATTTTTTTATTTCCCTGCTAATCCACAAGCTCCCTTGGTCCCACCATATTCCACTCCGCATCGCTCATGTTTATCGGAGACGCAGCACGCCAACAGAAGATTTACTACACATCTGTAATACTATCCCAGATATTGTCAATCCAGGGATTAAGGTTATTAGAACTATAAGCTACTTTGCGATTATCCTCCCAGATCAGTCCGAGCGCAAGATGTAAAAGAATGGAGAGGGCTCTGGCACATCTGCTTCCCCTTTGTCTGGTTCACGGATAAGCCGCGTCTTCACAGAATCATGCTGAGGTGGGGAGGGGGATTGTTCACACACCATACATGAGTTATGATGGCAAAGGCGCTGTGAGAAATCATATTTGGAGTGGCTAGACTACACTCGCAAGCGTACACACACACACACAGCTGCATAGAAACACAGACATATGCATATGTGCATGTACTATATGCATACCAATACACACAGAGAAATGCAGAGACACTTGAACTATATTCACACGCATTCACATGCGTGCACACACATACTCATGTACTCGGATACGGACACACATATTTTGTGCAGATTGTTTGTGCAGATCGTTAATGCAGTTCTTATCTGTTCAGATTAAGTCTGTGGACACATTTTGCAGACTTATTCTACAATGGGGATAAACAGTCCAGCTGATGTGAACACCAGTTGTGTTATCTATAGTGCTGCAGTAGCACTGTGACATTTTAAAGAGGTTATACACACACACATACACACACATACACACACACACACATACACATACAGACATATACACAGACACAAACACACACACACACACACACACACACACACACACACACACACAAAGACACACACACACACATTTAGATGATAAAGAGGTAATTATGTAAAGCTGAGGCAGGTTACATGGGTTGGAGTAGCCCTGTGGAAGAATGGAAGGATTCCTGAGGTCTGTCATATCCTCAGCCTCATGAAAAATACAATGATGGATACAGTCACTCCTAAAATGTTTTGCATAGCTTGGATAAAAGAATCGATTGCGTGAAGCGGTCACAATCTTGGCAGAGCCAGTGACAGACACATGGCAGCGGTCGTCCAGTGCGGGACAGGAAGCCTGGGCACCAGGCTATAGCGGAAACTGACGGTGTCGGTCAGATTCAGGACTTAAATCCACTCCAGCTGAGTACAGAATGTAGTGCACAATGGGCCCCCTGCCCTGCCCCCCACACAGCCCCGCCCCACAGACACAGACCCCCCCCACATACATAGCCCTACTCCGCCCCACACACACAGCCCCCACCCACACACAGGCCCCACTGGACTCAACCAGTGAAGGATGGAAACCCAACACCAGCCTTGGTGCTATCGATTTCCATCACAACGGCCCGTCACTTAGCCTCTGCTCTCCTCCCTGCGCTCCCCACGTTTTGGGGGGATAATGAAGGAGACGGCAAGCTTGGAGATGTCCCTAGCCCCTCCACTCCTCATCGCATTAGCGCGAGATTGCCCTGCTGAGAGATGGGCCAAGCCCTTGCACTCATTACTCTTGATTTCACCTAAATTGTAATTTAACAACAAATTGATCCGTCCCGTGTATTGTAGCGTTGACCTTTGCTGCTTAGTCCGGCACATATTTATCTCCCTTTTTTCCTTTTTTTTGCCCTGGTTTTCCATTACAGAATCCATTTCAGGGCACAGAGCGACTGTGTGCGACAGCAGTGGAGTGTGCGTGTGCGTGACTGTGAGTGTGCGTGTTTGTGTGCGTGTGAGTGTGCATGTGAGTGAGTGTGTGTGTGTGTGTGAGTGTGTGTGCGTGTGTGTGTGTGTGTGCATGTGTGTGTGCATGTGGGTGTGCGTGTGCATGTGCATGTGCGTGCGCATCCAGCCAGGGTTTAATCCTGAATGCAATGGAATGCTGGAGAACAGGGATGGATTTTGTAACCGGCCAAGCTCCATTTAACAAAGGGGGCATCAGCAATGTCGTGTAAACCCAGGGATAAACAACAACAAAAGCCACATTTAGTGAATTTATAACCACATTATTGTTTCGTACAATGATTTTGTTATAGAAAGGAGGATTATCGGATACCTAGATTTTGTAATAAGGTTTACAAGCGAGGGATAGTATATGGATATTAGGCTATTGGCTCAGGGTCCTACAATATCCAACTAGAGCTAAACCTCCAACTGCTGTCTGTCCCCTCTCTCTCTCCCCCCTCCCCAAACATCAAAGGGAACTCCTTGGGCAGCTAAAAGATGCTGGTTGGTTATTGCCCTAAAACACATCAATTGTTCTGACGGTTTTTATTTATATTTTTATTTCATATTTATTTAACCAGGAATAGCCCCGTTGAGATTAACAATCACTTTTTCAAGGGGTCCTGGCCAAGACAGGCCGCAGAAATAAGTTACAGACAAGGATAAAACAATTTACAAAAATTTACAACATTACAACATTACAAAAACAAATAGGTTTACATGGCACACAGAGGCAGCATTTAATTTGAACATTTACAGCCTATTGCTAATTCCTTTATCATATTTTTAAACACCCTTAACGAGACTAGCTCCATAACATGCAACTCACTCTGTAGCACGTTCTATGTGGAGGGCACAGAATACCCATTTTCCCATGTCAGTACAGCCACTTGGGACTGACAGCACAAGTTATTACACCGGAACACCTAGGGTGGGCTTTCAGCGCCAGTATTATCAGTTTGATAATGAGAGTTAACAAAATGTCCATTTGCAGTTCCCTAAAGTTGAATGCCATTAACTTCCCCGTTGTGGAATTTTTCATTTTTCATTCATTCATTCATTATCTTAATCCACTTATTAGACCTGGTCGGGGTCACAAGGGGGCTGAAGCCTATTCCAGCATGCATTGGGCGAGAGACAGGAATACATCCTGGACAGGTCGCCAATCCATTGCAGGAAGAATTTTGAATTTGTCACATTCAATTGAAAATATCAATTGAATGTCTTCATTCCAAGCAAGTAATAGTTGTTGAAGCTTCCTAGGTTTGAATTTACATTTTCCAGGCCGCGTTAAAAGCGAGGGCCCACTTGTCATGACTGGCCTTGTCACATGGTATCAATATTCTTTGCCTGAAAATGTCAATTCTACTACTGGGTGGACTGGACAGTTATTATTTACAAACATCACCTCTATTTTCAAAAACAGGAGTGCATTTCCCATTTTTGTTAGATGTAATTAATAACTTATCGGAATTACCTCGTAATCCATTAATGCTTGGTCTCCTTCAAAAGGGCTTTAAACTGTGAATAATTTAATAATAATATCATGGTGCTTAGATCTGCTAGAGGTACTTTTTAGGAAAGGTATCTTTAAGACTGTTAGATAAGCCAGTCCTTGCCACACTGCCCTTATACGAAAAGCTCTACCCACACGTTGTTACTGCATCTACCGTAGAATCAGCATGTAAATTCCACAAGAGAATTTTGAGTATGTTGTGAGAGTTAAGTAGTTAATTTTGGATGTGATTCTGTGCCATTGGATGCTTATTTACTGCCAATGATTGTTCTTTATCTTGAGTACAAGGAAAGGCACCTTCTTTAATGTACTTGGCTGTTGAAGAGTCTGCAACAGGGCCAGACTTACTAAGGAAATAGTCGCAGCACAAAAACAGTCGCAGATACCGACACATTGATAGCCCGTTTACTAAGACGTGTTCTAATTATACAATCAAAGAGATGAAACGCCCTCATTCGCAATTTTGATAGATGAAGGCAACCATAAAAAAGGCTCCGAAACAATATGGCACGCTCACATGTCCAGATCACAACGCGCCAAGAAAAGGATACGGAGCAGCCAGGCACAAGTAGCGTGGGAACAAGTACAAAAATAAAACATTTTACAGATCAGGAAATAGAGGTATTGGTCAACGAGGTACATTGTCACAACACCGCATTACAGCATCGGAAAACAACACCAACAAGGAAGAAAAACATTTGGAGTGACATTAAAAAAAAAGTTATTCATTTGGCATAACAAAATGAACAGAATGTAAAGAAAGTATGCTACATGTTAGAATGTAATATTAATACAGATGGAACAATAGGTGAAACAATCCACCTTGTTTAAATATTGATCAAATTAATAATTTTATTAATAAAAACCTTGTTTTGTTTGTTAAATGTCTTCTCTGTTAACTGGAAAATATAAGGCGTGCTCGCTGGGATAAAGGGTCCAGTACCTTCACAATAAAAACACGAGACTGTGAAATTCCTGCAACCCGTAAATAGTTTATTTGAAAATATCAAGTCTAATTGTGCCTTTGAGGCTATTTTTAATAGTTGTTGGGCCATTGACCAATTGATCTAGGTCATGTTTTTCTGTAATAAACTTTTTTTTCTCTTCAGATGAGATTACATAAAATCACCCGTACGAATTAGGTCCTTATTGTGGTCACATTCTTTGAAGAGTTTATAAAATGTGAGA
Source organism: Aldrovandia affinis (assembly GCA_029706075.1). Classification (NCBI taxonomy): domain Eukaryota; kingdom Metazoa; phylum Chordata; class Actinopteri; order Notacanthiformes; family Halosauridae; genus Aldrovandia; species Aldrovandia affinis. The sequence goes on from JAINUG010000245.1 coordinate 355,207, forward strand.
TAGGCTATATATGCGCTCAGAAAAATACTATCACTGGTAGCAACTGTTTTCAGTCCAGAAGCAGTGGCAGTCCTTTAGTAAATCTGGCCCTCAGTGTTTCTCTTGCATAAACATTCCAAATCCCTGATACATTTCAAAATGCTGCCTGAGATGTGGAACAGTCCATTTCTTAACTGTAGGGGCTGGCGTATTACACACACAATTAAGGCTATGCCACTTTGTGAGCATGCATCAATATGATTTGAGAACGATGCCATTATGTTCACACCATACGGGATAGGAAGCATTGAGTTCAGACACTCCATTGTTTCCACGTTGGAATTGCACTCTTAAATGGAGGCCCATGATTAGTGACAATTGCAATAACTGTGTGTTGCATAACCATGTGAATGCAGTTTGCCTGATGCTAATTAACAGCATGTGTTACAATTCATATGACTATCGACAGTGTTCATTTAACCTAATGGGGAAAAGTGAACCTCTTTCACATCCGTTAAATATCTTCATTACATGAAACTGCTAAATTCTCACATTTCTCTCAAGTGAATATGAAACTGCTCCCTGAAATAATAATGATATACAATACAGTTATATTAGTTATATAAGTACAACAATGTACATTTTCCAGTGTTCTGATACACAGTTTGCTTTAACATGCTATATTTTTATTTATATATAAATCATGTATATTTATATTATATATATATATATATATATATATATTTATCTTGATATTTTTATTTTTATATATCATTTTTAATATTACAACATTTTTAATATATACAACATTTTCCAAGTCTTGCTTGATCAGGTCAGTGAGCAATTTTCCAGTTGATATTCATATTGGTAAAATAAATAAATAAAATAAAATAAAATGAAATCAATCCTGTGGAAAATGCAGACTCTGAAGCATACTTACGCACTATGATGGAAAGTGATGTGCCATTAAATAAAATTTGATCGATTGATCATTTAAATAATTTAAATAATCCAGCTTCAGCAAGTGCAGCTCTCACAAATTTTATGGGTATGCCCGTCCTTATATTAATACAAAAATGATTCAGACTCATGACTTGTGTGTAGTTGACCGCACTTCATATTAATTATTGTAATTATCACTCACGCTTCAGTGAATAAGGTAATAGCATCAATTTCTGTTATTGGCAGGATGCACCCTGAGTTTAAGGTGCTTGGCTACAGCTGGCATGGCAACTGCAATTAGTAGGCTACGCTTTCACTGCTAAAATATCTGCCTAATGTGTGGTCTTATTCATGCTCATTTTCATTCAGACAACCTCATTTAAAACGTCTTGATTAGCTATGCCCTCCGTTATGTTAAAACATTATGTATTTTATTAAAATATTATGTTAAAACCTTTTTTGTGTGTTTTCCAGTGATAATAATTTAACATTTATATAGGAAGAAAATGTCCCGAAGGTCATTTTTACCATTTGATAGTTTGTAGTCCCTTTTAAGTGCAGCATCAAACATTAATGATATCAATATTATGTCACAGAATTTTATACTTGTTTCATTGTTTCCATAATCAATTATAACCATTTAAATTACTAGAAAGCTATAAAGCGTGTTTCAAATTAAAGACCATATAATATATAGTGTTATATGTTACATATTTAAAAAGTGTTTTACTTTGTAACAATTATATTAAATAATATAGCCTGTTACTTATCTAATTAGTTAGTTAGCTTGCCAGCTGCAAATGATCACAATACCAAATTCCCTCAAATTATGCATTGCTTTTATAAATCAGATGTATTTAGTTCAGATCATATAATGTAGTCATTCAGGGATTTATTTTTAAATGGGATACATGTTAGTTAATAGAATTTAATTAATTAATACATCACTATGGCTAATCTTGAAGGGGGATTATGGGAGGATTGAAGGGTAACTTGAAGACTTCTCCTTCAAAGGGAAAATAAAGGTTCAAAGTTCAGACCTAGCTTTAATTAATATATAACATTTATGAAGAAATAACACATATTTCTCTTGAATTGGTAAATGTGGTAAAAATGAGCTAACGTGGCTCTTGTAATCATGCATAATTTGTTCCAGCGGAGACCAGCTGGATACATATTAAGTAGTTGTGTAATAGAATTTGTCTGGTACACTGGTATCTAGCTAGTTAGCAACTTTAGAATTGTTGATCTTTACTACAGTTCATTAGCTTGGGTGACGTACACTTCCTCCTGGCTTTGATTGATCAGACAAACATGAAATGTCTTTATATTGAGGGGGACTCACAGTATGTATAGTCCTCCCATTAATGAGCCCTTGAGATGTGTTTTTTAATACAGTGAATTTAATACATCTGCTTTAGGGCTCATTCAAAAGACTTTAGCTACCGAAAATATTTGATTGGGTCTTTGTTTGAGAGAACTCTCACTTGTGTCTGGCTTCTTCACCTGTACCTGGGGAGAACAGTGATGTCACTACCGTAAATGTCCAAGATCAGCTGGTGAGACAAATCCAACGCTATCCCAGCATGCACCTCTCCAGTGGTACTATAGTCAGAGATTGGGACAGATGGAGTGGTTCGTTCCTGCCCTTCTCTGTCCAGTCTCTGGTGCTCTCAGCGCTGTGATGTTATCACTGCAATGTTCAGGCTTTGGCCACAGGCCTCCTGAAAAACCTGCGATGAGATCAGAGCATTTTGAGCTTCACAAATGACAAATGAGGCAACATTTTCTAATTAAACACATACATTTTCAATTTTCAAGCTGAATGTTCTATATCGTAATAGAACATTGTATAGAGTAGAACATAGGCTAATAGTTTTACAACACTTCTAACATCTTTAGCAACGGCACCTGTCTGCTATGGACCTGCAGTGATCTAGTCATACATCGGGTTTAGACCCTGTCTGTTTGGCAGTCACAGGGAAATGAAAGTTGCAGCGAAGGCCATTTTTTAACAGAGGCGGCAGTAGTAAACGTGACACAAGTTGTGTAAAAACAAATGTCTTTTTGACCCCCCCCACAATACCCCCAAAGCCATGATGTTCCATCAAGCAAATGCCCACAGGCACAGACAGGGTTCGGAGTGAGAGGAGAGCTCTGCTGTGTAACTTTGTAACTCTGTCTGAAAAGTACAGTGCACTGTTGTGCTGGTCTGGACACCTCCTCATTACAGGAGTTCAGTGATAATCAGACTCCCCTCTCTGCCACAGTCTACACCAGTCAGTCACGCTCACAAAACAGGGCTCTTGCAGCTGTGTGTGAATGCGAATTTCACACTAATTTCTAGGTCTCTAGGTTTTGTCAGCCTAAGTAGGTCCCAGTTAGATTGAGTCAGACTGAGTGGTTTGAATATGTCCTACAACAATTCAAAACACTATAATCCAGGCTGCTGAGCTTTGCATGTGCATGTTTAAACCTACTGTCCACTGTTTTGGAAACATGGTACATGTTTTCAGGTTTATCAGAAGTATTGATAACGATGATGACCCGGCACTCTGGGTCACACTGAGGGGGGGTGGTGGGAGAGGCTGCGTTCATCAGACATACGATCAGGCAGTCCCAGATAGCTAACACTACTATGCTTAGTACAACTGAGTATGATTAGACAGTCTACAGGAAGAGAGGCTGGCACAAACACAGGCTTGCTTGCCTAGAGAGACATTGTCGCGTAATATTTTTCTATTAATAAAAAAAAAAAAAAAAAAAGGATTTTTTCCCTCTTTTTTTCCCAATTTAGTGGCCAATTATAACTTCTATTTATTTCCATTTGCCCTCTCCACACAAACTCGCCGCCCATCTCTACGAGGCAAGCTAATTCTCCGAGAGCAGCGAACTCCACTTCCTTCAAGACAGAATTCGCCTGCCCATGTTCTGGAGACACCCGTACTCGCTTCATAGCGAGTTCATGCCAGCTCGCCAGCTCACCCTGCCCCCTCCGCCTGGGGCAGACGGCCAAACGCCACCCCCGGTCGGGGCTCCCCACCAGGACCGGTCTGGTACAGTCGGGTTTCGAAAGGCGCAGATTGGACTCGTAAATGAGTGTGTTAGGCCGCTATGCTATCGGAGGTCACCTGTCATGTAATCATAAAGCAATTCAAAACTAACATAAACCAGATAAAGTTAGGTAATGTTAGCTAGCTAGCCAGCTAACTTTATAGACAACAGTACATATCTGACGATATGATGGAGCTGTGCATTATGTCACGGCTACTGGTCAGATTAACGTTAACTAGCAAATTAGTAGCTAAATTCCGAACAAGTTCATAACATTATGTGACATTTCATAACATATCAGACAAACTTGTAATATAGTTTTTAAATTAAGTAATGTAAATTTGGCTAGCCAGTTTGTTCAACATAATAATGCTATGCAACATTGGTTGTAATTGTATGTATCCACGGCTCAGTGCGGTTTCATGGCTTGTTTCCTCCTCAGCTTGAACGAGCTTGCACCTCTTCCCCTCCCGCCCTCCCTCACTGTCCCCTCCCACTCACATTATTTGTTGTGATTTGAACTGTTGCTCCATGTGTTCTGAAACAGTGGGCGGCAGGTATGAGTACTGAGCTATCAGGTGTGTGAATCTGATACAGTTAGTATTCCTTACTGGTAATTCCAAGTATAAACACAGGGCATATTTTAGAGGGATACATTCCTTTGGATGTATGAGCAGCACAACCTTTAGCTAGTTTTTAATTGTACATCTATACTGTTTCATAAAGCAATTTTTATTGCAGGGGTAGTCCCTCTCTACTGTAAATAACTGTGAGCCAGCGTCTTATAATAGACTGCAGATTAAAATCGATTATCTTGTTTGTGGCCGGGGGACTTCTGTAACATGGCACTGAGCAGCAAGCGTGCGTTCGGCACACCAGCCAGTGCTGTGAGCCCGGCTTGTTTTCAGCGCAAATATGTTACATTGTCATAATGTTGACGTGATGTTATAACTGTGTAACATCCATGCAATTCCTTTTCATTGTCTTTATGTTTTATCTTGTCTTTTTGGATTACATACTGAAGTGGGAAAGGAAATGTATGGTATTCTTTGTGTTAATCATATATCTCCCCTGGTCGTGTATGCAGTATTATGGCAGGGTTTAGTGTTTAGTGTGATGCTCGCACAGGTACATGCAGTTTAGCTGATCAGTTAAGAGGTGTTTGTACTTTCATTTTATAGCCTAGTCTTTTAAAAGTCTCTTGTTTTTTTCATGGTTCTTGTTTCAGCTGTGTGCCCTTTGGCTTGATCAGGGTGGACAGAAAGAGATGTGTCCGTGGTTACGCCTGGTCCTTATGACCGCTCTCATCTATCCAAGGAGGGGTAGATTCCCCTATCCAGGCCAGCCCACCTGCTCACCACACCCCCTTAAAGAAGAAAACAAGCCTATATTGTGTCTTCATATGAATCCCTTGATGATTTGAATGTCAGTTGGCTGTTTTGTGTGTCTGTTGAACGTCATCAGTGCCCAAGCGAACGGGTTAGTTACGTTCCTCATGCCACCCTAGGGACTCATTTCCATAGGGTTAAGCGTGGTTGTGAGGTTTCTATCTACGGCTCGATTAAACCACAGTGGCTGTACACGGTTTGCACAAAGGATCTGTCTTGTGGTTGATGCTTTGTGAACATGCTTGAGGAAGCATTGTACATATTTTTAAAGACTTGTTAACTGCAGACCTAGTCAGGACTACCAGAATTACTATGGTAGATGCTTGAAAATGAATGAGAAAGGAAAAAAAGAAAAAAGGTTAAACAACATGACCTCATATTGAAGATGTTTCAATGATTGTGTGTTTCAGGGAAAGGATGTACTGTGGGAATTTGTTTTATCTCCATTACTAATTGTGTTTTAATTTTAAGTTTAAAATTTTTACATTAGATGAAAAATTCACCCTCATTTCATTTTTTGTGCACATGGATAATTCACACACAGTTAATCGCAGTATGATAGATGCGACTGAATTTCATTTGCTTATTTATTTCGGTTATTATTTAGTTATCAATAAAGTCATATAAAATGAGTACCACCTGCTCTATAGAATGGAGAGTTTAAGAGGCTTTTCTCATGGTGTAAGGATATAAGCTAGGCCCACATCCTCTTTACGTCATAAACTCACGTCAGGAAACGGGTCCTGTTTTAATTCTCGCATCGCCGCTGACAGCTGAACGCCCTGCTGGTCGCCTCAGGCTGCTTCAGGACAGACTGCTTTCATTGTCATGCCATCCTTTTGTGAACAAAGTGCCCATTGTTATCCATCATTGGGAACACATACAAAAACAAATTTAACACACAGATACGCACCCCCACACACACACATGCGGGCACACGCACACACACACATGCAGACACAGCTTTTTTGGGACACATTTTTTTCTTCTATACATTGTATTTCGTTCACAAAATGTTGCAATCACAGTTTGGTCGTGGGGCGTGGTGTCTGATTTGGAGGTGAGCTGAGAGTGCTGGTAAGTTCTTGGTCAATACACCCCTCGAATTGGGCCAGAAACAAAGCCCCATGAGGTAGGAGCCCTGTGTTTCTAACAGGAAGTCCCTGTAGGCCGTCTGGCCACCTGTCCGTAATGGTGAGAGGGGGCGGAGCTCTGCTCAGGTCGGGGGCGGGGCTAGGGGCTGTGGAGTAGCTGTGCGGTTGCCTTGGTAACAAGCTGCGGTGGAAATGATTTAACAGTGAATGTGTTCAAATGTGTTTAAACATTTCAGTTTACTGTTAATGGAGAAAAGTACTATAATATAACCACATAAAATATCTAAAATATTTTTGTAACAAAATATATATGGTAATATAGGTACACTGCAGTTATAAAAAGATAACTCAGTGTTGCAGGTATCATGCACAATTAATATATATTTGTTAATATTATTATGATAATATTTTTATTCAAGAAATACAATGAACTGTACTGCAGTACTGCTACAGTTATTAGAAATACAATCAGTCTCATATCTGCAAGTTTTTTACTACATTATATTAGATTTCATATATAAATATGGACATCTGTCTTAATCTATGTAATACAAAGCGAATGACATGAGAACGGCACAACAAGCTTTATAGACTAAATAAAATGTTGATGATAACTGTTGACTGACCAATATGTTGTTCTTTCTTTAAGAAGGTTCATGCTGCATTGTTTCACCCATGTCTTTATGCAATGCCATGTACTCCACCCCCATTTCCTGCCCCTGTTTATTTCACCGGAAGCATGCTGATGTTACTATCACCAGATTGTCAGGGTCCCCTCCCACACTGTTTGAAAATCAGACGCGTGAGCATCAAGGTGTCAAACTCACGTCCAGGGACATGCCACTGACATCACTGCCACCACCCCAGCTCTGCGGCCCATATTCCGCCTGTCTTTTCCACTTGATATTGATTACAGACAATTGGCGACCTTGTTGTGATGGGCGATGGTGATCCACCCGATAGCTGGGCCCACAGTGAGGCAAGCCCTCACCCTGGGGACACGGAGGCCACCTCTGGCCTGCTCCCTACGGCCAATTCAGCTCCAGACTCTCAAAAATCCACTCTGAGCTTCTGGTAAAGCATGAAGTATGAAATCTGCTTAAAGTGGCCTTGTGGCCCATTTATTCTGCTTTTAAAATAAGTAATATACAAGAAAAAATGTATCTAATGGGGAAAAAAGGTCAGTAGTCTAAGAGGGCTCAATCCCCCTGCACATCAAATTTTAACCATGCTGACGTCTGTTCAGCCCTTTCAGTTTGTCATGCTTCAAGGGCTTTTTGAGCAAGTGCTGTTTCTGGCGACGTAAACACCATCATCCATCCAATACCACACATCACAATATCCCACTCACTGTTATTTGTTCTCTGTCCTGCACAAGATTATAGATCTCTTATAATCGTCTTTGTGTAGTTGTTGCCATTAGACAGGATCACTCTTTTCCTACTTTGAATCTGGCCACTGTGTATGCGACAAGTTTCTTATGCATACTGAGTGACAGCTTATATCCACTCACTAACAAATCTCACATTTTACAATGAAGAAAACAAATGCAGCATCTTGACATCAATTATAACACAGGACTGAAATAGATATAGACTTGTAATGGACTAAAACACAACAGAGTCCTATGACGGAGAAAGCAGGAGACCTCTTGTTAGTGAGAGAGGTTGAGGTGAAGATAGAGCTAGAGATCAGGGTCAACATTGAGGAAACATTGAGATGACTTTGACAGTTGTAGCTGCCCCTCCAGCCATGTATTCCTCCCCCCAGAAGGGGGCGAAAAAAGGGCATTTGCATGTGATGTTTGACGCCTTGCATGATAACGACATGCAATGGCCTGTTCCAGTCTGCATGCGGCTTAATACATGTCTTCCTTTCTTTCTCCTTGCCCGTCTGTGCTTTCAGAAGACAAGTATGTTCACGGTGGGTATTCTTCTCTTCCTCATTCTCTTACCTCTTCCTCTTTTTTACTTTTATTTATTCATATCTTAATAAAAATACAATAAACTGAAGTGGATAATATGCTGGTGTGTTGAAGTGTTGATGCCAGTGGCACGGTAAGTGGACATTGCATTACCGTAAAACTGTTTTGGATGGATATTGTGGCATTGGTGCTGAACGGGACATCAAGGAACATGGTAAACAACAAGACTGTCTTACTGCGAGAGATTTTCATTATTATTATTATTATCATTCTGGATTTTTAAACAAATTTCACTGGGAATTGTATTGGTGTGTTCCACTGAGATGAAACTCTTGGCCTGACATCAGTTTAGGCCTAAAGTAGATATTAATTGTAGCCATTCCTTAGCAGCTGTGCATTTGTACAACCTTGCACTGCAGTGTAAGAATTGCCTTGTGCAGCTATTTTAAAGGCCTTACTGGAACTCTCTGACAGATTAATGCATGCAGATTAAAACCTGCTCGCAGACCTCAAGCGCCAGAGAAATTACAGCAATTGTCACAATGGTTGTCTTAGTTCAGTTGACAAAGAGTGTTTCTGGGGCCCCGTGTTTCAGGGGCCCCGCTGGTTTATAAATATGTTAGGGTTAGTTCAAACCTTTATGGAAAAAATGGAAGAAAAGGGCGATGCTTGTTGCTAAAGGAAACAAGTAGTGTTGATCTAAAATCAGTGTCAATAGCTTTTTATAATGGATGAAACCATTCTGGTGACGTAGGAAGATGTTAACAGAAGCCTATTTGAAGGCAGCGGATACTGTAAAACATTTCTTTGTTAACAAAATGATTTTTCATTTTGAGCATTTGAGGAGGGGAAAATGGTCAGACCCTACCTATCTGGTTTTCAAAAGCCTGGTTTTCAAACCAAAGAATATATATATATATATATATATATTTATTTATTTATGCCTTCCTTTTGTTTGCTGTGTAAACATGGTGTCTGTCCCTTTTGGGGGATTTGAGATGGCAGTAGGACTGGGGCTTGCGGGTGGGGGCCCTAGAGGGTTGCCCCATTTCTGTGATATTTAGCCTCTCAACGTAAGTGGAAGCATTCCAACCCTTGGGTTGAGAAATTGCTTTTTCGGCATTTGGTAGATACCTCGCCGTCTACCCCCTTTCCTGCTTTCCTTCCCCCCAAAGCGACAGGGATGTCTGTGCCTCGGTGTGACGGCCTTCCCACGATCCTTTGCTCTCTGCTGACTGTGCTCTTGTTTTCCTTTAAGGTCTTGCGCACCTGATGATGGGCGACCAAGGTATGGGTTCTGCTCCTTTTCCACTCTTTGCCTCCATTTTTCCACCCTGTGCTCCCCCCCCCCCCCACACACCCGTGCTGACAGGAGCTGCTTCTCACATTCTCTAATGGCTGGGACTCACAGGCCTGAGGCTTTGAAACAGGGATTGTTTTTGGGGCTTTGCATTGTCAGTGGTTGTTTTTTTAAACTTTTTTAATTCTTTGGGCAAATGGGCATATGCTATCTATAATCTATCTATCCATGTATTACTGTGATAGAAAGAGGAATAAGACAATCTATACACACCCTTGTATTTTGGTTGCTGGAATGCCCTTCAGAGATACACATGGCTGATTTACCCACCCATCTCCCCCCCCACCCCACCAAACACCTGCTCAACACCACTGCCCCATCTTCATGTCATCTGGGTCTAGCATGTATCCCAGCATGCGGCAGGCCGAGACACTCTTCCATCCTGTGGATCGACCCAATCGACCCGGCAACACACCTTTCTCCATCCTACCTGTCTCCCTCCCATCCCCCCCTACCTGCTCTGTGCTTTTCTGACCAATCATGCCTTTCTGTTCCGTTTCTTGCGTTGTGCACCTGACCACGTCTCTTATGGGTGTCTCTCTCCTCTCCTTTATTTTTCCTTCTGTCTGGAAAACGCTTTCTTCATGGAATCATTTCATCAATTTCATAGGTAAAAGTAAAGGTATTCCACATTTTATATCTAAGTCAATATACACATAACTGTACAAGCTGCTTCTGTGTGTGGGCATATATCTGTGGCCTTATATGTGTACATCTATGAATACATATAAAGCCACAGGGCATGTTTGATAGATATGTGTGTGTGCGTGTGTGTGCTGAAAATGGCTGTGTTCTGAGAAGAGGGAGGTAAGTGCTGCTTTATTCAGCCTCTCACTGTTGAAAAATGGAGTGGGATCGTTTCATTTTTTGCTTGATGCATGAAATCATAAATGACACTTGAAACAGGGATCGTGTCTCCCGAGGTGGGCGTGCACCCCCACACTGCTCCACCGACCGGTAAATGCCTTTTTATCTGTTAAACGTTACGGAAGCGTTGGGGGTGGGTGGTGAGGGGTGGGGGAGCAGTTTCTGAGCTCCATTTTGGGTTTTCATTATGATCTGGCCCGCTCCACACTCCAGGGGGGTGGGGAGGGGGGTGGTAAGTGGTCCACAGAACCTCTTCATTTGACTGTGCTCCCTGTCATGTCATTCAACAGGGGGTGGCCTCTGATGTGCCTGTCTGCAAAAAAAACTAAGCAGCAAAACAAATTAAACAAATAAAGAAAAAGTAAACAAAATGGCATACAATGACATCGACTACACTGAACTGTTTTGTAACAGACTAACAGAGAATTAGATTGTTTCACTCTGACTTGGAGGCAGAGTCAAATGATGTGGCCATAAAGCGTATGTGTAGAAAATGTTTTATTGTTATTTTTTTCATTTTATTAATTGTCTTTGGAAAACTTGAATTGTCTGCCTGTGATATTTCGACCCTGAGGGAATTTTGATTTGGTTTGAAACATACTTATAACCAGGGGTCTCATTTTTGCTTAACCCAATGCTAGACTAGCATCAAACATTGCACATTTAAAATATGACAAAGCGAGACCTGTCTGTGAAATTCAAGTGTTCCATTTTCATCTGCAATAAATTGCTTCAGTTGATTTTCTGCAAATTGTGCAAAAGCTGTGAATGACTTGTTTCTCTAAATAGCCCTGATTTATTAATATTTAATATGGTTTGGTGTCCAAATGAGCTCACGTCTTGTTATCAAGGTAAGGTTGTCACACCGTGTCGCTTTCTCAAATTTGATACCATTTTGAACATGGTTCCCATTTATGCCTTACACGCAAAGACATCATCAATCATTTTTTAAGACCGAGTTGCAGCTTTGCTGCCATGTGACTTTCAGGGCATTTCTTGTCCAAATGGATCAAGACCACCGCAGGTAAGGCACCAGAAACATGGCTGTAAAACTGGAAAAAAACACATCATTATTGATCTTTTCCTGAAGATATTAAAAAAAAACATATAGATAAAATGTAGTCCTATGACCCAATGCATGAATATTTGACATTTTAGGATGAAAGCTACAATCATGGTTGTGTTGACACTGCTGCAGTTTTCTAAACTTGACCTGTACCATTGTAAATTGTACAAATATAGTACACACAGATTTATGTATAACAATGTTTTTTAAATCAAATGGATGTGGAGTGATAAAAGGAAAAAACCCAGGCGCCTATATTGGAGGTAGGTGCTCTTTCTGTGTCTCTGTGTGGCTTTGCTGGTTCTGTAGGTCGGTGTTGGGCTGAGAGGCCCTGTGGTTGTGAATGGTGCTGATGGAGGTCAATCACTCTGAGCTGTGGAGGAACTGATGGCGCTTCAGGGGCAGCACACTCCCATTCCAAAAACAGAAAAGGAGGGTGCTGCATATGGTTTAATCCAGTGTGATACACATTTTTATCACAAACTATATTTATTGTGCATTGCATAACAGTTAAGGTCACTGTTGTTACAACTGCAAATCAGCCCCCTCCACCCCCATATGTTTGCACATTCAGAACACCAAATTGGTAAAACAAAAAAATGTTACATGATACATGCTGCATATTTATTCATTGCTTCTTAAATATTTTACAGTTGAACATACGTGCGTATTAACCCTCAAGAAGTCCACAGTCTGACCCACATGCATGGGTGAAGCTATGATTCATGAGAGCTAGATTACCACTAGATTACCACTATCATCAGGGACAACCTAGGGCTTCTCCGTGAAAAATAACCCTGCTCGGGCATGCAACGTGGGTGTCCTGCCAGAGAAACTTCCCTGATTCATTTTCAGAGGCAATAAAGTCACCGATTGTCATTAATCAGGGAACGGATGGATGGACAGACAGTCTAAATTTGTGCCTGGAGCAAGCTTGCTCCCCCTGCTGGTTGGGTGAATTATTTTGTTTTCACCTGCCTCCATCATCATCATGCCTTCTTCCATCAGTCATGTAGGTTCTGTACAATCACTGCCCTCAGCTGCTGCTTGGCAGATGTATATGTTTTGGACATGATTTAATGGACCCCTGATTGGTATAGTCAAATCCTCATATAAGCAAAATATTTGTTTTCCTAGATTGAGGTAGAAGAATCATTACAATTATGATTACAATTTATATATTAAATTCAACCAGACCCACCAAAATGTATGAATAAATCACAGGCACATTTTAAATTCAAAATATTAGTGTAAGAATATCAAATGAGAAACTATATGCAAAACCCTTTACATTTAAAGGATCAGATTAATGCTGCTGCTGTTTCATCGATTGTTAAGATCTGTACGGTGTTCCTCGTGACTCTATTTTCTGTGTCAGTGAAGAGTACTCTAGTGTTCCAGTCTAACAGTAAGACCTTTCACTATTTACCATCTGAGAGTTTTGTTTATAGCCACATACATGAACTTCCCTGTTAGCCACTTGTTTGGTTTTATGGGGAAAAACTTAAAACAAATGCAAAAGCTAGGGCCTGAGAATTTACTACAGGGTTTAAATAATCTGTGTAGTTCTAAAGCTGTCTAATTTACCAAAGTATTTTTATCACTGCAAATGTGTACATATGGAGAGTCTTTTTAACATAGTGGCTGGGAAAACAACATGGGACATACCAGCATTTAGAAAACTGAACTATGAAGCAATACAAAATAAAAAAAGTATTCAGAATTTTTTTGTATAGGAATTTAGGAATCATAGTTATCTAATTAATTCAAGTTTACTTGTATGACGTGATGACAATTGTATGGTGGAGACTGTAATTCGTTTTTAAATAGGCTAATGCTAAATAGGATAATTAAATGGGCTAATTATTAATAGGTTCAATTGTTATTGTTTAAATATTTAAACAGTTAAAAAATTATTTATTGCGAAAAAATATGTTTTAGAAAGTCAAACCCTGCGAAAATTGTTTGTTGGATGTAATTCCATGAAGTTATAAACATGAGCTTCCATCATTACAATTTCAGTGTTAAGACATTTTTATATGTAAGGCATATAAAGTAATATGGATGACATATTTGTGCACTCTGCTACAGACATTTTCCGCCGTTATAAAGTTTCTCACCAAATTAGAACAAATCAGACTTATTTAAACAGACCAGTGACGAATAAGCTGATTTTCATGCGCCACGGTTTTTTATTAGAATTGAGATTTTTGAAATCCGATCCATTTAAATGTAATTGTGAAAAGTTAGTTTCTCTGCTAAGGACACTGTAGTTCCACCATGCTGGAAACTGCACAGTTTACACACAACGCCATTGTTAAGAGCCATCATTTAGAGCCAAAATGGCAGAAACTAGCAGCCCCTGAAGCACTGTTATGACAACCAGTTACACACGTCTTCCTCCCAACGACATTAACTGATGCTGCAAACTGAACACAGCTACATACCATTGTTACCAGTTTAGCTAAAATAGTCAGCCAATCCGTTTACGATAGCTCATGTCAAAGATTGAACTTTGTACTCTTTATTTATGTACCAATTGTTGAGGGTCACATTACTTGCTAATTTGCTCGTAGTGGTGACCGAGATCAGACAGTAAATATCCATCAGTGGTAGCTAATGATATGATAGCTAGCTAGCTCTAGCTTGCTGAATGGCCATTTGGTTATCTGGCTACCTTGTCCTTTGTATTGACACAATATTATACCATGGCATGTTAGTCTGGCTATGGGCTTGGGAACAGTGGCAGATTCTGGCATAGGGGACATAAGCAGTCGCCTAGGGTGGCACGCCGGCAAGGGGCGCACACACACAGCTCTCCATGTACAGACACAGACGCGTGCTCACTTTAGTCTCGCTCATCTGTGCTCAGCGCTGCGCTACAGTGCTACGCTAGTATCGATATTAAAGTTGGCTAATTTAATAAATAGCTAGAGTTAACGTCAGTTACCGCCTACTTAAATTTACGTAGGTAAAGTCTATTCAGATGTTTGGGGAGTAACCTACAACATCAGCGCTATGCTAACATCGGGTAGGCACTTCTTAGTCTCACTGCTTCTCCTGTCTGTCAGCCTATGAAGTATCCTAGTCCTCACCTGCTAGAAGCCCGAAGTGGGGGAGGGGTGGAGGTCAATAGCGCCACTCAAACTTACACTGTACAGTACAAGTCAATCAATGAAATCACAAAATAGCATTGCAACCAAATGCGCCCCTGCTCACGTAACACACATAAGCAAATGGAAATCATATCTCAATAGCTACTGATATACAGCTGAAATTTTGCCTGGTTTAAAATATAATGATAAATGAAAACGAGTCTGTACACCACCATGGTGAAATGGTTTAGTCTCTTGACCCTGCATTGATGGGCAATTGTTTAGTCACTCAAACAATCGTGCCACACACGCACTGAGGTACGTTGCCAAAATGAAAAGATCAAAGCCTTCTGGGTTTCAGTTTAGAAAAAAGAGAAAAGGAGAAACGGGCCAAATATAAAGGTATGTGTTATGCCATCTCATCATGAACATTATGTTACGTTTTGAAGTAGTCTAGTAAGTAATCGTGCTCGCTAGGTATTGCATCAATTGCTATACTGAAGTTAATGCTAGCTAGTAGCTCAAGCATTTAGCTAACATTACACTGGCTATAATGACGCTGAACTTTTTCTGTGAATTTTTTGGGTTAATAATAGCGCTATACTGCATCACTATGAGCTTACTACTAGCTAGTTAACATGCATATAGTCTAGCTAAACTAGCAGCAAAACAGCAGAAGCTATCTTAAGTCTGGTGTGTGTAATGAACTTTCAGCCACATTGAGCCAGACTCAGCCAGTATTGAAAAGGTGCAACTCCGCTGTGTTTAATTTAGTTTTATTTGTGTGCACCTTCAATTTTTAAATGAGTGTGCAATATGTTTCAGTGTTCTTATTTATTGTCTTGGACAGCAGCTCCTTATTTTTGTTCCTTTTAAAAGAAGCATGCTATTTTTATTTATATTTATTGTTCAATTTAAATGTGTTATTTGTATATATCTTGGATTTTTACTATTTCATATTTGTGTGGAATATTTTTCAATATTTATTTTATTAGTATATTATTTTCTTTAAATACAAGGAGTGCTGGTTGCACCTAGTTACAACATAGGTACTTGTTTTGCATGGCCTCCCTGGACTGATCTGGCCTAGGGCACCAAGTGAGCCAGGACCGCCACTGCTTGGGAAGGTTTGCTAGCTAGCTAGTCTCAGCTGGTTTTACCACTAAAGTTTGGTGCTAGAAGTAGTTTATCTAGAAGTATCTGACTATAGCTAGTTATGTGGTCATGTTCCATGTTCCAGCCATTTTCACTAGATGCAATTCTGATTTTCTAAATCGATTTAGAAATGTTCTTACCAACACAATTGAACACTAGACTGAGAATTAACATTACTATGTCCAAATCAACTCTAAAACAATGTTCACTAGCTTACTGCTAGGTCAGCCTTTTCAAGGCTAGCTAAATTACTTCACTAGAAAGCCGAAGCCCATGAATGTCTCCTCCCAGACTAAATGAGAACCATTAAAGGGTAATCAGAAGCTTAATTAAACCCACACATTTTTAAGTGAGAGACAACATTGCATGCTTTCAAGTGTAACACACAGTGTTTAGTGATAATACTGTATACACAATTATGGGAAAACTCTTTGTGAGTATGATGAGCACCTTGACTATTATCTTGACCTGTACACTTACAAGACTTCCAACATTCAATGCTTTGATACCTGCTGTAACTATGTTGGTCTATTTCAAATAATGTACTCATGGCGGAAGTTGCCCTCAACTAATTTCCACCTATGGCCTCTTGTTCTGCTAACAAACTTATCTTTAAAAAAACCTTTGGTAGTTCACCAAAGTGGTTCTGTGTAGCTCAGTTGGTAGAGCACGATTTGTTTAAATCATCTTGGATTACTTTAGTCGATTCCGAACTGTTTGCTAAATCCCCAAGTTTAGTATCTGCAAATGTAACTGTTTTGCTACTAACATCCCTAGTAGCACAATAGTAGTATACATACAAAATAGTAGTATACATGTATGCGTATATTTGAAATGAAAGATATGGACATATCTAGGTGGTTGCCTAGGTGTTTATTGCCTCTTTTATATTATTTTACTGATCATTAATTACTAGAAAGTAATGACACATAACTGGTAAATAGAAAGTACATGTATGAACTAAATTCTGATCTCATACTTATCTCATTGTTTTCTAG
The DNA here is from genome assembly GCA_029706075.1 of Aldrovandia affinis. NCBI lineage: Eukaryota > Metazoa > Chordata > Actinopteri > Notacanthiformes > Halosauridae > Aldrovandia > Aldrovandia affinis. The sequence goes on from JAINUG010000245.1 coordinate 372,129, forward strand.
AAATTAACAAATTCTTTAATTCCTTTGAAAATAATCTATTTGGTTGTTGATTCAAAGAGAAAGTTTGAGTGAATCCTCAGCAGCCTGCCCAGTGGTGAGTGCATTGAAGTAGACATACTAACACACACAAAACATATTTACAGTGCAATAGAAAGTATTGCGCATTGTGTGATGGAAGTCTTATCAATATATACATGAAGATAATGGTCAAGGTGCCCCCCCACACACACACACACCCACGTAGGGGAGCAGAAGGTGAGTTAGGAGAGACAGCAGAGCACTGACTTGGCAGAAGCAGGAGAACAGCATGCTGCTCTAATTCTGAGCACGATCCGTCTGTCCTCCACCTCCCGCGCTGATTGTCTGTCCTTCACCTCCCGCGCTGACCGAAATGGCCACTGTGTCACCGCAAACGGCGAGCAGAAGTCATCCCAAAATCACAGCTCTGAGCACGATTTCTCCCATCAGGATCAAATAATCGGTATGGGCACAACTTCCCTTCCATTGAACCTATGAACGCATTACATGTAAAACTAATGTTAAATATATGTCCCACAGAAAATATGTAGTTTGCAGTACATCACATTTTACAAAAATGCTGCAATGAATTGCATTACATTACAATGTGCAATTTTTTCTTTTTTTTTTCTTTCAAGTTTATGTTGCTTGAAAGCAATTCATTAATGAATAAATGCCTACTTATATATTATGTGTGATTTATTTTAGGGAGAACAATCTGAGCTCATTATAAGGATACGATATGTCATAGGTAAAACATTAGGCATAACATTTTTATATACAGCATGGTGAAAGCAATGCCCATATTGTTTATTTGTTGTTTTGACATACATTTGCATTATATTTACATTTACTATACAGTATATCCCCACTCAGAGTTGGCTCATTCATCAGTGATAGCTCTTTTCCTAAGGGAGTAATGTATTTTAGTGCTGGTGTTATGATCATTGATGAGGATGTAAGTGCTTCCGTGAAGGTTGGGTTCATTAGGGAAGTGGATTTGCCTGCCATCGAATCTGTGTCACCATAGTTTGAGTGCCTCGCTGGGACGTGAGGCCAAACAGCAGTAATTAATGAATTGTCATTAGCTTGCTTATTAGTTGCATTGTTGTTGCAGTCGCCCCTGTCCCTCGTTTCCAGACATGACTACTCTGATTATACTCGTTTTATCACACGTTTACTGATCGCCCATGTGTCTTCTTGCTGAAAAAAGCCTTTGCTTTGTTTTGATGTGTGTGTGTGGATTTGTGCATGTGTTTTTGTCTGGTGTGTGAATATATATATATACGTATGTGTGTGTGTGTGTGAATATAGGCTATGTGTGTGCGTGTATGTGTTTGTTTTGTGTGTGTGTGTGTGTGTTTGTGTGTGTGTGTGTGTGCGTTTGGTATTTTCTGTCTCAGGTTGAACTGTACAAACTCTCATTCTCATTCTGGGTTATGAGGAGCACTACAGATGATAAGTCATAATACTATCAGTACACAAACGGCCAGTGTATTTAATTGCTGTCGTTGCAGACAAGTGCTGCGTGCAGCTTAAAGCACACCCAGGCAGCAGAGAGCAGGGCTTACAGGTGGAGCTGTGCTTTAGCTAAATTACAGTTCCTTTCAGAATAATTGCTTTGTCTGTTCCTTTTCTGAGTGGGAATGGCATCTCTTTAATTATTCTCTGTAAATCCACAGGGGATCATGGGTGCAGTACACTGGCAACACAGATTTTAAATCCAGCTACTTCATACATTTGTATGTTGTGTATTTGATTTATTTATATAAAATAGGTACACCTGTGATTCCTCTCTGTGCGAGCTGTTCCATTCTCCTTCCTCTTGATCCACGTTTTCTGTCGTGTGATATTTTGATTTTTTAAAAACATTTTATTAAGATTCACCATTAATAATTACAAAAGATATTTTGATAAATAAAAATTTTTAATTTAAGATTCATCATTAATTTGCACAAATCCTCTCAGGGCATCTAAATTTCGCTTTTCACCAACAAAATACAATTAACTAGGCATGCCTCTTTGTCCTTTTATACCCTTGGTCATAAATTGCCTTCATAAAAAAAAAGCCTAGTGTACCTTGTCAATCAATAAAGTATTTAAAGGACACTTATGCAGTGAGCTTCACTGTGGATGTCTTGTTTGATGTGATTAGGTAAACAAACCAGGGCCTGACTCTTAAATGATGCCAAAATCAGGTGTTGAGTTTGAGAATTGCTATTAGATATTGCTCCAGAGTCTGGGTAGTGTGTGTGGATCACATGCTGTGCCACGGGTGAACAGCTGAGTTGGATAACATGAATGAACCGGAGGCCAAGGGAAATAACAACCTTATTTCAGATAAGGTTTTGAGTCACCCAAAATCTTAGTTGTGAAAATAGTTGTCAATGTACAAATATGATAGTATCCTTAGCACTTGAGGTGTCATGGTACATGATAATTGCCTGAATTTAACCTTTCTCATTAACTTTAACTTGCAATTGTATGTAATTGTTTTTTTTTCTTCATAAACAAAGTTTGAGTTCAGAGATTTCCACAATGAATTTATCAAACTGAATTTGTGAAGAAAAAACATTCAATATTATCACTGAATAGAATAGAAGCAGTGCTGTGTTTAGTGACCGATGCAGAAGGCCAGGATATTTAGTTGTTGATAACAAAAGAGGACACACAGTAATATATTGTAGATACAATGGCTGATTGGACATTTCAAATCCAAATTTGCCCACTTGCCAAAAATGAAGTAAAAAAACAAACTGTTAAACTGATATGTTTTTTTGTTTGTTCAGCCTTCCTCTGTGGCAAGGAGGTCTGGCTGTAGACTTACCCTTTGGCATTTGAGGTGTTTGAGATAACAGGCGGTTGTCTGGACTGCGCACCCTAACATTCACGTGTGGAGGAGCTAAACAGAAGAGCATAGTGTCCTTCCCCTTCCCAGTAGGTGGCACAGATGTGATAAGAAGGTGCTTTGCAAATGGTTGCTGATGCTTTTTAATTTCTCTTTTGCCGATTTGGTTCTTAGTTCACAACACAGTGGAAGTTTCATTTATGAGCTCTCTGGTGTTTGTGAGGTCATTCCTGCTGGCATCATTTATTTTTATTTTGAGCAGAAAAGGAAAAACATTTAACACTGTCTTTTGGCATCATTGGCGATTGGTGTTAAAAGGCAGGTAGGTTTGTTTTTTTGGAGGGAGAGAAGAAAACATTCGGAATGTGCTTATTTTTGAAAGGCACGCTGTTTATGGACACCAGCCTCACTTGACAAACAGCGACCTTGGAACGGAACGCAAGAAAGGAAATTGAGCAGAGTGGGCAAGCCTTCTGTGCCATCACGACAGAACTCAACGTCCATATCTCCAACACGCCAGTCCCGCCAACTCAGAAGGATTGCTTATCACAAAACTTATTTTCCCACAACTACACTTTGCATAATTTTATGGTGTGGAATTAAATTATACATTTCAAACAGACTGGATCAGGATTGCACTTCCTTTGAAGAATAAATCTTTAACAGTAATATTAGAGTGTTTGGAATATAGTTTGGAAGCAAAGATTTCCATATTGGAGTTAAAAATTGTTAAAAAGAGAGACTAAAGTGTTGCTAAGACACAGTGGGGTTTCATCTTTAATTGGGTCAGTTCTACATGGTAGTTAGTAAATTGGCCCTCTCTGTGTCATCAGAGAAGATCCGACTGGGCAGGATTCATTTTAATTTTTTAAATATAAACCAAACACGGAATTGTTCTTTATTTGACTCTGCCGCAGTGATATTTAATTGTAACAGCGAGCAGTTCTGCTCTGAGAGGAACACAGCACGAGACCTTTGGTGTTAGAGTTGAACCATTAGCGCCAGTGTGCTGTTGAGAATTCTGGCTCATGTTAGGGAGACGTGGAGTAATGTGACAGATGTGGGTTGGGGGTACAGGAACTGGGTCTGGGGTGAATCTTGGCACACCCAGCACCTTGTACATGACCCTCCTACCCTGCTGTGCCTCAGATAGGGGAAGATGTGTGAGATTTCTCTGCTGTCAGGAAATCAAACGCCCGCTCTTCCTGGACAGAAAAAGACTGCCAATTCTGTCTGGCAAGGAGGCAAGTGTGAGGAGCAGATGTTCCTCTGTCTTCCAAGCACTTTTTCTCCTTCTTCTTTCCCCCATGTAGCCAAATCTGATCATTGTAAATTAAGTTACTTGCACATCTGAAAATGACAATCCTGTGTAATTCTGATAGAGCAAATTACGTTTCTTAAATATTGGTTTATGCTGAGCTGGTCTGTCGAGCCACTTCTGGATAATTCAATAAAAAAAATACACTTAGCAGTATTTAATTAAATTGTCTTTACATCTGCTCCTTATCCTAATCATATCAGCCAAATATATATTTTTTGATATTTAGATGAGTGTGAGGCAACAGGTTGCCCCACCCACAATATGTTTTTATCATCGTCATGTTGATGAGATTTTCATTAAATGTGTGGTTCTCCTTCTAATAGTCTCATTTGAAAATGTCTGTGGGGAAACTCAAGATGGAATCACAGGGCATACAGTTTGTTTTGGAATATTTCTCACAAACCTGAAGACCTTTTATTTTGTCACGTGAAGATGATTTGCATTTGTCGTCTTTCATCCCGCTGGTCAAATTGAGTCCGAGCTGCTGAAAAGATGACAGTAAACTGTGCAACGTGCCGTCTGCAGGCTTCACCTCAATATCCTTCAGCCAGCTTCGCTTTCCAGGATTACAGTTGTCAACGGCGGCCATGGCTTGGTTTTGCTTAAGCATGCATTAAAATCCCCCTATTCTTCCTGAAAGGCCCTCTTTCCGGCTCAGAGGGATCTTAAAGCCTACTTCCTCGAGATATTTAAGTTATAAGAAATGGAGAACAAGGTTTTGAAGTATTATGTTTATATTCTGGGTTCTGGGAACATATAAATTATTTCGGTGTGTGTGTGTGTGAACATTTTTACTTGTGTGGTGGCTACAAATAGGCTGTGGCTGAGCCGAGCTTTCTCCCTTCGCTGTAAATCTCTTTGAGATGGTAAAAGGGACTCAATAAATAAAATCCATTATTATCACTGTGTGTGTGCTATCAAGGGGATCTGACTATTTGAGAATGTTCAGCCCTGAGAATGTGAGGCAAGGTGTTCAGATATCAGATATCATCAGTGAAGGGACGTTCCGTCATGTCAGAAATGCCAGAAATGCGAATGTCAGAAAGCCTCTGTGGCTTAATTCCTCCTTGTTCCCAGTACCACAGGACGTACCCACGTCTGAGGTGAGAATCGCTCTTGCGCTTACGAATGAATGAACGAACAAACAAGACACAGAGCACGAATCCCAAGCGAGAGCTTTGTCTGTTTCCTCTCCTGATGGATTGTACAGATTCACATGTCAACACGCCTGACGTCAGACATGTGCTTGCGTTCTTCGTCTTGCTGGTAGCTACATGTATCACCATGTGCCCTGAATCCATTATTACTCTTGCTTTGAAGATTTATCTTTGAAATCCGGAGACCGTCCTCTCATTCCTCCTGGGTCTGTTTGTGTTTCTGCTTTTTAACCCTTTCCCCAACAATCGCTGCCTGCTGCCAGTGCTGTCAGGGTAACAGCAGGGAGTCCTGCCACAGAAACTAGTTTGGACACAGTTCACGGTTGGTTTGTCAGATCTGTTTAACAGACAAGGTTTTTTGTTCTCTGTTCAACGCTGACATACTTACCTGCCCCGAAGCTGCAATCAGTTGAAAGAAAGAACGGCTCAGCTTGGCGCGTTAATGCGTGCATGTGTGTGAGTGTGTGCACATGCATCTGTGCGCCTGTGCACGCTACAGAACTTTAATTGCACCTCTAAATTAGACTGCAGTCGGGAATATGAGCTCACTGTAATGGAAATAGTTTATCGCTGCTGGCATTTTATCGCTGGTGGAGTTTGAGAGTGCAGTAGATGTCCTTAATCTTACAATTTATCATTTAACGTTCAGAGATGGTTTTATTTAGCTGTGAATGCAGCTTTAAGAGCTCTGTTGTTTGTGCAGCCATGAGCTGAAACAGTAGAGCCATTAAGATCAGTGGAGACTAACACATTTTAAAAAAAACGAAACCTTGTACTTATGCCCATTCTCAGAGGAAGCTTTTTCAGTTGTATATCGCCAGCCATGTGACGCAGAGCCACTGTGAAAAAAAAAAGACAAAGGAAGTGGGTGGGGGGGGTGATTGTGGGTAATGTTGCAGAAGCATAAATCGTTGAGTGCTGCTGTTATTGAAACCAGAGATGATATTGACAAGACATGTTACTCCCCATCTAGTTCCACCACACTGACGCAAACTGGACAGTCTGCCTGATCACCCCAGACAGGCCCTTTTCACAGCCAGCAGACGGCAGTGTGACTACAGCAGCTTTCACTAAGTGTAAATAATGGTTTCTGTACAATATCAGTCCAGTGCGTTGAACTGTTCAGTTCCCAATTAGAGCACTCTTGTTGTGACTTGCGTTACTTCAGGAAAAATTCTATGCAGTTGATGATACCGTAGTTTGAGATTAACAATGATTACAGCCACACCCACACATGCCTCAACACTGCCACAATATACACTTGTGTGTTTCAACAAGTTCTACCATAATGTTTTTCTTAAACTTATTTTACCACAATGCAGGTTTGGCTCCTTGCTAATTGCTCTGTCATTGGACTCTTCTGTCATTTTCCACAAATTGTTTAGTTACAGTGACCAGGTGTCCACACGGTCAACAGTTAACCCCCCAATGTTTTCACCTGCCGGTCAATAAGTGAATCAATTAAAAAGATAACCTGTTTCTTTCTTAAAAAGGAAATGTGTTGTATTGCACATTACATGAGGGCATCCAGGGATGTGAATATGGGACATTTATTGTTCATGGCATGCACAGCTATTTCTGACATTAAAAGAGTAAATTGCGCTTTAATTGAAATGAAAATGTCTAAGAATAATTAACAGCTAGTTACAATTCACAGGTTGTCATTATGGCTGGAAGGACAGCTAGCATACACAGTGTTGTCCCCAGGTCTAGGTTATGGGGCCCAGGTTTAGACTATAGGGCCCAGGTCTAGGCTATGGGGCCCAGGTCTAGGCTATAGGGCCCAGGTGGGGCCCAGGTCTAGGCTATGGGGCCCAGGTCTAGACTATAGGGCCCAGGTCTAGGCTATGGGGCCCAGGTCTAGGCTATGGGGCCCAGGTCTAGGCTATGGGGCCCAGGTCTAGGCTATGGGGCCCAGGTCTAGGCTATGGGGCCCAGGTCTAGGCTATGGGGCCCAGGTCTAGGCTATGGGGCCCAGGTCTAGGCTATGGGGCCCAGGTCTAGGCTATGGGGCCCAGGTCAGGCTATGGGGCCCAGGTCTAGGCTATGGGGCCCAGGTCTAGGCTATGGGGCCCAGCTCTTGCTCTTGGTGAGGACCTCAGGAGCCAATAACCATTGCTGATGAAACTTTGACATTGAGCAGTTCAGTGGCGTGCGAACAAACACGCTCCACAATCAATCAAAACCTCATAGATCAGGACTGGATCTCCATGTTCTTTTCTGGTCATCGTTTCAAACGGAATGAGAAAATTTGTGCGTTAAATGACTATAATAGAAAACTCATATTGATCGTTCTGCCGTGTTTCCAGGAAAGATGCTGTATTCACAAAACAGATTAATAGGTATCGATTGTATGTATTGATTGGTGAATTTATAGGGCATCAGATTACCCTGTCTAAACTGAATAGGCCTTGAGACACGACTCTCATCTGTTCTCATCTATTGTTTTTGTGCTTGGTTGGGCTAATTTGGGATTACATATACGAATCTGATACTTTCTATATTCTGATGCCTTCTAGTGCTGCCCCTGTGAACACCTGTCCAATAATACCTGAGCACTCCACAAATGATACACAGGGTGTCCTGTGCATAAGGACTCACTTTCTGAAAGGTAGGCCTATATACAGTATATATATGGAATCTGTCCCGACCCAGCCATTCTGTAGAATTGGTGCTGTCTGGAGCTTTCGAAGTGACTCATATTTATTCCCACATTGCAGAGTAGCAAAGGGAGGCCACTTCATCTCAATAAGACATGTGAGAGAGACCCTCCTAATATTAGTCCTCCAGGAGAAACAAGTCGGTAGAGCCCTGGCCTTGCAAATCCTGCTTCACAATGCCTTTCTCTATGAGTCACCACTTTTATTTAGCTTATTCATCATTTCTCTCTCTCTCACTCTCTCCTTCTCTCTTCTTCTCTCTCTCTCTCTCTCTCTGTCTCCATATCCACACCTTATCTTACATCAGCATGCACTGTATGCAGTCAAAATACATTTATTTATCAATATTTGGAAAGAGGTGGAATTCATTACCCACTTCAGGGGAGGGGAAAAATGTGTTTGTCATTAAGACGCTTTGGCATTTTGAAGGGATGACTTTCAAGCGGAACCTGGTGCAGATTTCTGAAATAAAAGTGTCAGTATTTAGAACTTACATTTAACTATATTGTCAATCCTTTTTTTTAACATATGAATCAAATTGGTGCTTTGAATGTAATTTTTAGTTCTCCCAGAGGATGGGGGGTGGAGTTAGAGTCTATTTTAACCTGAGGTGAATGCATTTGAATATAATAATCACTCTGAGGGTAGAAGGCCCTCACCACAGTCACTGGTGAATGTAATCTTGTGGGTGTCGAGCGTTTTCAGACAACGACCCCGAGTGCCCTTGAAAGACAATGCTCTGTTAAAAACCACCTCTCCTGTAAATGGGCTGTAGCCCAGAAATATGCACAATGAAATATTAAAGATATAAAAGTGAATAAGGGTGCCTGGTAGGCAATTGATATAAAATAATCCCCCCCCAAAAAAAATTGTTACCCCCACTCCTCTCTGAAGTGGCAGATTAGCCCCGTGCTGTCCATGGCACCCTGGCTCACAGATCAGCTCTCCGCAATGGCAGCCAAACGCGAGGAGGTGCTAAACGCTGCTGAACGGGAGGAAGCGTCTCAGGGTGTGGAGAGCAGAGGCAGTAATTGCCTGGCATGAGATTTGTGTGTTTGACACAGTGGATTGACAATGCTGCATTCAGGCTCCAGAGATCAGTAAATTACCACAGCTGCTTCTGCCGGGAGAGAGGGAGAGAGAGATGGGGGAGAGAGAGAGAGAGAGGAAGAGGAAGACAGAGGGAGAGAGAGAGGGGGAGAGGGAGAGAGAGAGATGGGGGAGGGAGGGGTGGGGGAGAGAGATGGGGGGGAGAGGGAGGGGGGGGGGAGAGAGAGGGAGAGAGAGAGAGAGAGAGGGGGAGAGGGAGAGAGAGCGGGGAGAAAGTGAGAGGTGAGGGCGGTAGAGTGGGAGAGAAAGAAGTGTATTGTAAAAGAGAGAGGGGTGATAGGAGTAGAGAGAGGCAGAGAGGGAGAAGAAAAGGGAATGGGATTGAGAAAAGGAACAGGGAAGGGAGGAGACAGAGAGAGAGAGAGAGGGGGTGAGAGAGAGAGAGAGGAAGAAAAGGACAGGGGGCATGATGGTGAAAGAAAGAGAAGAAATAAACACGGGGTAGAGGGGTAGAGAGAAGGAGGAGTGCAGAGGGAGAAGAGACGGTGAGGGTGGGAGAGAGAGGGAGAGAGATGGATGAGAGAAGAGACGGGTGAGGGTAAAGTGGGGGGAGAGGAAAGGAAATAGGATGCAGATTGTGTTGTTATGTAGCCTAATTTCCTAGTTTCAGAGTGGCTGTGAAGTGCTTGTTTCCAGCAGTAGTCTTAACTTGATTTTCGTTGAGTGAAAGCCTGCCCTTGCTTGTGGGGAAAATGTGGTTTGTGGCAAGTGTACACATGGTAGCTTTTTACAATTGCATCAATATCCTTTGTCTGAAGCTGAGGCACCCGTGCCACAGTATCGCATCTGTTTTTGAGAAGAATCAGATAACTGGATGATCGAAGCATTTAACTGGGGCTGGGTTCCCTCAGGATCCGCTCAGCCTCGTAGTAAGGCCCCTTTGTTTGAGAAACAGCAATGGCTGCACCATTACCACTTCCAGGCCATCACCGAAGCCATTGTTGTTCCAAAGATAAAGGTGTAAAATCCATGTACATGTTCTGTACAGGAAAGAATGTCAAAAAATGGGATTCTAAATGGATTTATGGGAGGCAGTGACACGCATATACGTTCTCCAAAGATGAAAGAGAGGAGGAGGGAAAAAAGAGAAGAGGCTGGTCTGGTTCCCCTGGTGGAGTGGAAGGAGTCCTGCGTCAAATCAGTGGCTCTCCTCAATGACGGGAGGCTGCAGTGTTGAAAAGCTCTATTCCTTCACCTGCAGACAACCTGGGAAAATATAGGAGATATGAAGGATTCAGTGTATGTGTGTGTGTGTGTGTGTGTGTGTTTGTGTGTGTGTGTGTGTGTGTGTGTGTGTGTGTGTGTGTGTATGTGTGTTTGCGCGCATGTGTGTGTGCGTGCGTGCGTGTGTGTGTGTATGTGTGTGTGTGTGTATGCATGTGTGTTTGCGCGTGTGTGTGTGTGTGTGCGTGAGTGTGTGTGTGTGTGTGTTGACATGTGTACCTGTTTATTTTGAGATCAATGCACTGATGTTTTTTCTTTATCAAAATGACTAAAATCACAGACGATGGACAATTAAACCACTGTTTCAATTTCATAATTGATGTATAGAACACTCTTTCTCAAATGGATATATATATATATATATATATTTACACTGACATTGCTGCTGGGTAAATGTCATTATGTCACTGGAAATTCTGCAGCTCACAATGACTTCCTAATAAGTAACAGCCCAGTAACTGAATTAGCAGCTCAGTGGAATGGGACACGAGAGTGTCTTCATTTTGATGGCAGTGTGTATCATATGTGTGCCGTACGCACAGTGCTTTCTTTAAAATGAGAAATGAGAACATCTGCCTTCTAATATTCTGCAAATATGCATGAGAAAGGAAATGAATGGACTTCTTCCCCAGACTGTGAATCATGGATTGTGAAGAAAGATGGATGTGGCGTAATTCATTTCATTCTGTGTGACTCATAAATTGATGCATATTCATATTGTGCTCCCGCGACTTGCCACGCTGTGTCTGTTCTGTGCCATATGGGAGGTTCAACAGTGCACAAAGCTGAAAAAAATCATAATAATAATTACCCATCAATTTTAAACCGTTGCTTGTTCATTCTGGCTTTTTTGTTTTTAATTAAATTTAACCCTAATTTTTCCCCAATTTGGAATATCTAATTGTATTCATATGCTTGTGTTATTGCGCCAAATGCCTCTGTTAACATCTTTACTGTCACCCCCTATTTTTAATTCCTGCATATTTAGACATACCCAAATATAATAGTTCTTAGCTAAAGAGCTGTGATGGCCACATGCCTATATTTCATATGATTTGACAGGAAACACCTTGTGGTTTAAGTGGATGTGTTCATAACACGTGGTCACAACACAGCCTAAACTACCAAAGATTATACACACAACACATAGGCATTGTATTGTTTCTTGTGTAGAAAGTCATGTTTGGAAAGCAATAAAGAGGTCACATTTCATGATAGACCTATGGATTTTTGTGCATCCCTTTTACGAGATGTCAACTAAGTCTACTGACTAAGACTACGTCTGTGTAAAACATTAGACTTCTAGAGCCAAGGGCTCATGATCAAGAGCGCTTTCAGTGAGTGGTGTCACCGGTGGTCTCAAGGGGCCCAAAACCTTTCCAATTTGGCCAAATTAGCCCAATGATGTCTATTCACTTCTGTGACACTGAAAAACATGTTGAGAAACCCTGTTTCTATCACCCAAACCATTATGGATCATTATTTTTCTTACAAAACAGACATTAATGTGATGGCTCAAAGTGTCTTCTAACGTCTCCAAATTCACTTCTGTGGCACTGAGAATCACACTACATGTTATTATGACCTGCCTATGCCTGACCAACAGGCATTTACCATGATCAACTATTGACTAGCTGCCAATAAAATAAATAAAATAGATTTAAACAATGCACTAAGGTAAAAAATAAATAATCTATAAATATTATAATATATTAATAATATAACAAATATTTTTTAGCCAGACAAAATTACACTTCTGGCAATTTTCTGCCCTCATTGCACAAAACTCTTTACTGTGCCTGTCTGTGTCTCATGCAAAGTGTCATGTTCAATGAACCAAGTCTTCTTTGGGACTATTGGTATTGTAAAACCAAATAATAAATTGAAATAAACTAAGAGAAAAGTATAGAGTCTTCAATTGCATGCACCACTGTGCGCATCTTCAATAGCAGTACGATGCACACAAACCCATTCATGATAGTAAACGCAAACCAAAATAAACTTTATATGGTTTTAAAGGGTAGAACCCTTGGCTAGACTCCTAGACCAATTCCAGGGCTGTTTAATAATTATTATAATTATATAATTATGATAGTGGGCTTATTTTGTAGCAAATATTTACCATCATCAGGACAGGATTTTTTTTTTTGCGACATCCCAGTTGGTGTGAATTTGCCTCCACTGCTGAAAATATGAGATTTCATCCGATCTGGGCATATAATACATGTTCATATTAACATGGTACATTAGGTACATTTAACCGTGATATTTAAAGAAGAACATGCTTTATGATGTAGACGGCCCGCCAGCAGGCCGGTGACAGTTAAGGGGTTAATTCAGGAGAGTGGAGACAAACGCATGCTCTCCTTTAAAGCTCTCCTGCACATGCCATTGCATCGGACGAGCACAACACAGGTAGACCTGCATACATCTAATTGTGGAGTTGCCCTTGTGCGATGAGACAAGGAGGAAAAGCCTGCATACTGGAACCCTCTCTCCCACAGGCGACCAATTGTGAGCCCTGTGGAGGAGCCAGCCACAGTCATCAGTGGCTCGGTCAGGATACCACACCAGACCATGGCGTGCACAGGAAGAGCCACCCAGCAGCCATATCGCATGCTTTCACAGGCTCCATGAAGGCCCACAATGTAGTGCATTACTGATCGAATGTGACCCAGGAGGGGTGCCCTGGGCGCCCAAACTTTGAAGCCAAAATGCAGAGGGACAATAGGATGGTTTAAAGGCAGTCACACTTTCCTTTGCATAGTACAGCGTTCTTCTTTTTTCTAATTTCTCGTTTTCAATTAGCTGAAAACACATGCAAGAGACACATGTGAAGTGTGAAATCTTGCAGCATTTAGAGACTGTGCTTTTTCATTCTCTGGAGGAAGGATGCTGCCAAAACAGTGGACAGACATTTTTTGGCCCTTTTCATAGATATCTTCTTTTTTTTTTTTTTAAGAACAGTGTCTTATAACCCATCCCCATTTTTGACTGTTTTGAGTGCATCTGACTCTCGTGATTATCATCACAAACTGTCCTGCATATCGATGTGTGTGTTTGTGTTGCCATTGACTCTGGTGCTTGTGTGGGCTTCCTCGATGAAAATTCCCGCATGAACAATTAACCACTTGCCCCTGTCATAATAAGGAAGGGCCTTATTAACCTCTGGCTTTTGTGTAGATTGCTATCCCGTTATATAAATAGCCTGCTTCACGTCTTTAATCATGGACAAAGTATCCGTTTTCTGCGGCAGCCGTGAGGAGACGAATAACATCTCGGGTTGAAAGTGCCATGAATCACAAGGCGTGGAATGTGACACTATCGATTGGAATAATTCACGCTCATTTTGCAATCTAAGACACAGGCCGAGATCCTAAGTTAATCAATCATTTTGAAAAGGTTCCACTGGCTAAGGCGACCAAACTAATTAATAAACACATCTAAATAAAGAAATAATTCCGATGCAAAGTTGTGGTTTTAATTTCGAACATGGGGATTACTGATAACACACACACACACACACACACACACACACACACACACACACACACACATATCCATACATACATACACAATGCATACTGTACCAGTGCCCATTAGGGTTGGCCCGAATAAATTTTTACAGGGTTTGAATGCATATTAGGGTTTATGAACGAATCCCCAAATATTAGCAAACATCCATTAAAAATCATCATAATGTTTCATAGTTAGCTATGGGCTAACGTTTTTCCTGGTCCTGTATTCCTAAAGCACTGGTTATATGCCTTGTACAAAATACATATAGTAGGCGGCACTAGCTTAGCATTAGCTAATAATTTAGGCTAGTTATAATGTGTAACAGATACGGCACTCCAGCTGAACAGAAACGGGACATGCAGCACTGATGTTTCACACCCCCTGTTATTGAAGGACAAATTATTATAACTCTGCAACAATGTCAGTACATCAGAATACTGAACAGCCTGCTAAACTGATAGGCCTGATACCAACTGTTTCTGTATATAACTACAAAAAAGACCCAACAGTAGCCTACAGCCTATTTCCTAGCCTTAAAATTGAGCAACCTTCACCTAAGCCCAGAGATTCAAGTATGATTTATTTTGTTTATAAATATATAGCCAAAACTAAAAATAAACAAAAAGACAATGTCTGGCATAATCTCTCTATTGAGAGGTTGACGATTCTTGCCATGGCTGGGTGTGCATCTACAATATCATAAGAATAGACCAGTTAGGTTATTAAACTTTTGTCTTCTCGAAAATGTCTGGTGCTACAGAATTTAGGCTAATTACGTAGTCTAGGCTATTTATAGGCTTAATGCTATCAATGGTGAATTTAAAGGCCTATACTTACATGTTTCAGATGTGTGATAATACTGATTGTGGTTGCCATTTTTTGTTGTTATCTGTGGACCCATCCTTTTCCTGGTCATCAGCACATATTTAAAACATTTTCCAGTCAGCTGATTTCTTCGCTTTCGGCTTTGAGCGTTTGTGTGGTTTTTTTGGGCAATGATGGTGAAAAACTACAGCAAACTGGCTATTTGCAATTCAACAGTTTAACCCATATCTGCCGAACTACGGTATTTTCTGTAGACTACACAAACCCTTCATTCACCGAACGACAGGGTATTCTGCAGACCGCGCAAACGCTACATTTTCTGTCCTATGGAAAATCCTGTAGCAGAAATTCAATGAAATTCAAATGCGTGTTGACGTGCAATGTACAAATATTATATCATTATATAACAAACATATGGGGGGTGTAGACTTCGCTGACAAAATAATTGCCTGTTACAAGAGACAAACGAAGTCACTAAAGTTGTACTATAAAATAATTTGGTACATGCTTGACATTGCTATCTTAAATGCTTGAATTGTTAACAATAAAGGCCGTAATACAAAGATGAAATTGAGCGACTTCAGAGTCTCTATCAACAAACTTGATAGGTATAAGCTACAGTTAAGCAGTAGGAACATAATAGGATCCCAACAGACACAACAAACAAAAGGCATGCAAAAAATTGAAACTAATAACAAAATGAAGAATGAGATGAACTTGTGACCTTACAGAGAATGATACAAACTCAATTCATTGAAATGTAACTCTTCATGTCAAATTTCAAAATGGTTACATGCAAATGTAGATGTGATAAATAAATGTAAGATTGTAAGAATTTATCTGCACACAATTAACACATATTTTGCACATAATAACACTAATTTGTTAAAATGTTTAATTGACATGACATACCATATATCTCCACAAATTATGTATTATTATAAACTATACAAATACATATTTTCACATTTTCATAATTTGTATATGAAGGTTTTCAATTGCAACTTTTTTGTGATTGGGCATAAAACTTTTAAACCAAGTTTTTAGGCTACATTGGGCAGTTTATACATCAAAATAAAGATAATTTCATGCTCTTTCCAATTACATATAATTTTCCTATTGTTTCTCTTTCCATTTCCAAGAGGGAAGTGTTAGACTGAAGGTTGGCTGAGTGTGAATGAGTGTGTTATATGGCTAGGCACATCGTGTTTATACAGAATAATGCATTAGGCAGATGTGGGTTAATTAAGAATAGCTTTATCTACTCAAAGTAATTAGGCCTATGCTGACAAAAAACATATTGTGTCGTCGGCCTTATTTAATAAATTGAAGTTGTTGTTGGGGGGGGAAGAACCATCCGAATGCCAAATTGGTATTGGAATGGAAAGATAGTGAATGAACATCCGAATACCCAAATAGTTCAGGCCAGCTCTAGTGCCCGTGAGTATCAGTCGAGAGCTTGCTTGCTGTTCGATGTTGCTTGTTTTCCAGCATGGTAGCTGGAGCCATTCACATTAGCCAAAGTTTTTGTATCTTCTCAGAGACATGCTTAATGAGGTGAGAGGTTGATCTAAAAAGTGCTTGTGCTGTTGAAACGAGGAGCTGCAATTGTGCTCTGCTGCATGGTGCTGTAAAAGCAGAACACTCTCCCAGAGCGTGTGGGTGTCGTGTGTGGAGTCTGCCCTGCAGAAAAGATTTAATGTTATACAATATTTACCCATTTGGATAAAAAGGAGAATGGCAAAAAAGAAGAATTTGAATAAAATGCAGCGGATTAGCTGTTACAGCCGGCTTGCTTTCTGAAGCGTATCTTTTGTCAGCACATCTGTTGAGTCCTCAGGGAGTGAGCTGCTTTTCATCCACTGCACCCCCCTCCTCTTTTTTTCATCCATATCCCCCTCTATCCCCTCTCTCTCTCTCTCTCTCTCTCTCTCTCTCTCTCTCTCTCTCTCTCTCTCTCTCTCTCTCTCTCTTCTCTCTTCTCTTCCTCTTTCTTTCCTTCCCTCTCTTCCCCTCCCTATCTCAGCTCAACTCAGATTGCATGAATTGTATATCTTTATATGTCTTCTTTCTTCATCCATTGCACATCCCCCTCTCTCTCTCCCCTTTCTTCATCCACTGCACATCCATCTCTCTCCCTATCTCTCTCTCTCTCTCTCTTCTCTTTCTTTTCTTCCTTCTTTTCTCTAACTCATGTATGTCTTTATATAGTACAACAGCTTAAGGGTCTAAAAGTCAACAAGTGCTCACAGGGCAATAGGAATAATTCGTAATTCGTGTTAATTAGTAACAAATGCAAACAAATAAAACAATAAACAAACAAGAAGAACTATGACATCACAGCCAAATAAAACAAATCAAACAACAAACAAACAAGAACTATGATATCACAGCCAAATCAAACAAATGTGAGCAGCAATGAAAGTAGAAATACAAGCTGAAGACATTATAATGTGTTTACATCGAATTTTCTTATATTTTGTGTCTCTTCCTATGTCAACAAAATACCGCACATGCATGTGTGTGGGGTGGCGGGGGGAGGGGGGGGGTGGCGGGGGCAGACAGAAAGGAGGGCGGGGGACCATTGACACCTAACTTGCAGATGGGAGGAGTCTTATCAGGTGTGGGCAGAGAACCTGTTATAACGCCCCCTCTACTAATCAGCACATGGCCCATGTCCTACAGTACTGATCAACCTCAGCATCGGCATGTAAACTGGAAAATGTTTGGCTCAATTCCCCTAACATTTCACACTGTGAATGTACCAGGCAATGATTAGAGTCTTGTCCGATTTTGTTGTGTTGCACTATGCTGCGTTGTCTTTGCTGAGTTCAATTCTTTTTTTTGTTCTTCAGTATGTTGTTGTGCTGTGCTCCATTCCTTGTGTCGTGCCATGTTCTGCTAGGTTGTGCTGTGGGGTCATTCTGTTAGGTTGTGCTGTGGTGTGGTGTATGGATGTGAGAGGATGGCTTGAAGGGGAGATGTAGTGTATGATAGACACCATTTCTGGAGACGTAGTGAATGACAGTATACGTTTACATCTCTCTGAGATGTAGTGCCCGGCGCCCTGGCTCTCTGAGATGTAGTGCAGTCACCGGCGCTTGGATCCGGGGGAAGGAGATGTGCTGCTGGCCACTGTGACCCTGTCAGGGCCCTGCACAGGAAGGCGCTCCGCTCAGCAGTAATGAGGAGGATGAATAATCATCCTGCCGGACAGGCATGAAGAGGCAAGGTCGGCGTGACAGGCACTGGACGGTGCGCTGGGCCTGGTGTGGGCTCATAGCTCAGTCTGAGAGATGTGCTGGCCAATGCAGCCCTCTCATTAGCTCTCCCACAGACGGGCAACAGTCCAGGATGTAAGGCACACAAGGAGGCAACCTTTGGCCCAAGTGCAGGGGTGGAATATTACATTTTTACATTTTAGGCATTTAGCAGACACTCTTATCCACAGCAACTTACAAGATGTGCATTTATTATGTATTCTTATGCTCTTCTTCTTAATTAATATCAGTTACTTAATATATATAGAACAGCTTCAATGCGCCTTGGCATATATTCTGGTGTCTGGAACTCTATTGGAGGGATGCAACACTAATCTTCCACAAGAAATTCCATAATTTGGTGTTTTATTGATGGTGGTGAAAAACGCTGTCTCAGGACCCGCTTCAGAATCTCATGTGTTCAATTGGGTTGAGATCTGACTGAGACAGCCGTGGCATGTGGTTTACATTGTTTTCATGCTCATAAAACTATTCAGTGAGCATTCCGAGGATGGGGGCATTGTCATCCCATCAGGATTTATTGGTGTATATTTATATATATATATATATATTTTTTTTTTTTCAATTTATGAATTCAATTTCAATTAATTTCCTGAATTGAGGAGTCCAATCAAATATAATCATGGGAAATGAGGCCTTAGCCTAAATTGGTTCAGCAGCAGGATCAACATGTTCCTGTACGATCACTGGGAGTAGCTTTGCCTGTGATCACAGTAAGCCAGTGTATTTCACGTATTTCTGCGCATCGATTTGAGATTTTTTAATGGAATATTAACCTATATCCACCGAACTATGGGCTTTTCTGTAGACCACACAGACCCTTCATTCACCGACCTACGGGATATTCCGCAGACTGCAATATACATTACAGCCGCTGTCCTACGAAGCAGGAGCAGAAATTCCATGAAATTCAAATGCGTGTTGAGGTGCAATGTCCAAATATTATGTAATTATATAACACATGGGGGGTGTAGACTTCGCTGACAAAACAATGAGACAAACCTGTTACAAAAGAGACAAATTAAGTCAGTAAAGTTGTACTTCAGAGAGTCTCTATCAACAAACTTGATAGGTATAAGCTACAGGAAAGCAGTAGGAGCTCAACAGGATCCCAACAGACACAACAAACAAAAGGCATGCAAAACATTTAAACGAATAACAAAATGAAGAATGAGATGAACTTGTGACATTACAGAGAATGATACGAACTCAATTAATTGAAATATAACTCTTCATGTCAAATTTCGAAATGGTTACATGTAAATGTAGATGTGACAATTAAATGTAAGATTGTAAGAATTTATCTGTACATAATTTACACACATATTTTGTGTATAATAACACTAATTTGTTAAAACATTTAATTGAAATGACATGCCATATATCTCCACAAATTATGTATTATTATACATTATGTACAAATACATATTTTCACATTTCAAATTTTCATAATTTGTATATGATGTTTTTCAGTTGCAACTTTTTTGTGCAATTTATACACATCAGTTTATACATCTAAATAATACATCAAACAGTACAGTATTAAGTGATACAGTCACTTACAGAGAATTATATTTGGACAGAAAATGCCTTTCTACAGGGGTTCATGCAGAAAAATGAGTGATGGGACATAGAGTATGTGATTCAGTCAGGCAAGAGTAAACAATGTCAGATAGGACAGTCTAGAACAGAAATATCCATGTTTGTGCTAAATTTCCAAGACACGCGTGTGGAAAATGTTTACAGGTATTAAACATGATAATAAGGGCACTATGTACAAATGGATTCAGTGAACAATCATTTCATTTGCTATTTACTTTTAAAACATTTGTTTCAGATTTTTCTCCTAATTTAGTGGCCAATTATACCATCTATTCCGATTTTCCCTCCCCACATGAACTCGCCGCCCGTCTCTACGAGGCAAGCTAATTCTCCAAGGGCAGCGAAATCCACTTTCTTCGAGACGGAATTCACCCACCTACGTTCTGGAGTCACCCTTACGCACTTCTCAGCGAGTTCATGCTGGCTCACCCTCCCCCTGTGGCGGACAGCGAAAACGCCGCCCCCAATCGTCCCCACTAGGGCTGGTCTGGTACAGTCGGGTTTCGAACCATGACCATCATAGGCAGCTCACACTCGTAAAGGACCAGCCAATATGGGTGCGTTAGACCGCTACGCTATCGGAGGCCCCTGCTATTTACTTTAAAATATTCTGTGCAAACAATAAAAAAATTTAATAAATATATTTATAGTGCAGTTCACATATAAGTTAAGGTCAGGCAATCTTTTGAAATATTACTATAGTAAAAATATAGACGTTCTGCATTATGTGATTATGTAATCGTTCATTGAATTATTTGCATTCAGATATTTCAGTTTGTGTAAACTTTACATTATCATTTTGTTATTTAACTGTAGAAACCCATATTTTTCCTGTCTCTGGCTCTTTAAAGACATGCATTAAAACCTGGTTAATTTTAATTAGATATTTGAATATTCTCTGGCTCCAAAGAATATTTGAATATAGTAATCAAAACCCATGTTTTTTTCCGTTCACCAAGCACATCTTAAATTACAGTTACTTTGTGTAAATAATTGCACACTGCATAGGATTATACATTCACTCACACTTTCAGGAAGGAACATTTATATTATCAATTATTTATGTTGTTTTATGCATGGTTCATTGGCTTTTCTTCATGACTTCTGATGAGAAGAAATAAAACTACAGATTTTCTTCTTTTATTCTGTAAACTAGTAAACATTAGAATACTGATACAAGCAACTGATTAGTGATCTCATGGTTCGTTGTTCAAATAACTGAATAATCCCTAGCTCAGATATGACACTGTACGAGCTGATGGAAGGCAAGATGTATTCTCCCTCTCTGAGATTGATCCCAAGTGCAGTTGTCATGGCAACAGGATAGAGCCTCACAAAATGTTAAAGTGTTGGAATTTCTACCTGTGAAAATAAAACAAAACAGAATCGTCATGCAGATAATGCCATTTGACTGCGCAGAACGGAATGATGAATGGATCCTAAGAACCATTTTGTCAGCAGCAATTTCATGTGGTTCTGCAAGAAAACTGCATTCTTCTCATATAAAAAACCCCAAAAAACATCTATGTTAATTCCATCTTCTCCATCAGCCTCCAATAGGAAGAAGCATTTTAGTACTTTCTGACCAAATGAGGCAATGGTCTAGCATTACTACTGTGTCCGTAATATAATGACCAAATGAATTTGTCCAAACCCAGGAGCTCATTTGCAGGTTTTACTTTATATTGATGTGTGTGTGGTTACCTACTGTTTAACAGCAGTTTATTCTGAACAAGGTTTGGCTCCGTGGAATGACTGGGGGCCAGATTGAATTGCAACATCGGCCCAGGGGTAAATCCCCCAAATAAATAAATTACGGCCAAAGGGCTATTATTGAACCTACTTCAAAAAGTGATACCAAATAAAACTTCTTGTACGTGGGATAACGTTATGATAGAAGCCAACAATGTTGAGTGAGAGAGTGAGGGATAAAATACCAGTGGTAAAATGGTCTGGAGTGTGTTATTGGCTGGGTGAATGTTTTGATTTGATTCCTGTGAAAGTTTCCCCTGGTCTTAATCATCTCTCTAGGCTGTGCGTCACAGCTGCAGATTGTGGACTATTTCATGGCAACGGTAATGTAAAAACCCCTCTCTAAATCGAAGCTCCTCGCACAACTTAATTGTTTTGGGAGAACCCTTTGTGGCAGAAAAGCATTATACCTGTTTAATAGACGGAGATGAAGAAAAGAGAGGAAGAAAGGAATGGGTTAAAAGGCTGTGGGGAATAAACACAAAAGAGACTATTATCTTCCTCTATTACTTCTTGAAGCACAATATACAGCACAACAATATCACAAGAGACCCTGTGTATCTGATACATTTCATGGCTTTATTATTGTGAAGATGCTTCTAATCTATTTTATAGTAATATCATTTTTTTTGGTTTTGTTTTTGGTTCCTGCAATGAAACAGCAGTGAAATAATTATCTTATTTTGCAAGTTGGAGAAATTTTATGCTTGTGCCTGCTGGTGCTGTCGGTGGATGAATGCTAACTGTGCCTTGATTAAGCAGGTCACACACATTTGACAGGAAAGCCGAACAGTGAAGTAAACCTCCGGTGAATACCAATTTAGTAGCTTTCCTGTGTAATTTCATTCCTTAGAACAATTTTCCCCTTTTTTCTCCATAATTTGGAATTGACGAGTGTGTCCTCTCAGACCACTACACACACAAGCAAGCGCTTTTACTGACTGAGCCACTCAGGAGCCTAATAAATATAAATGTATGCATGCAACAGACTTTTTATGTTATTATGCAGGGAAAGTTAAAATTTTTTGAATATATATATATATATATATATATATATATATATATATATACTGTGTATATGCTGTATATGCAAGCTCTTGACCTGGTTTTTATTCTGGTGGTGCGTGTGTGGGAGACAGGGGTGGCACTGCCCCTCCGTTTTATTTCAAGTTCCAGACTGTCTCACCTGGATGATATGTGTGTGTGGTTACCGGGGAAAAGCCAGCAGGGAAATAGTGAATCTTGGGCCTTAGACACAGAGCAGACCTGAGCGTATGCTCCCAATGCCTGCAGGGACAATCTGAGCTCTAAATATACACAACCTTTGAAATTTGTTCACAACCTTAGGGGCCATATTTTTTAGGGGCCATATTTCTTCCTGAGTCTGGCACCTGCATTTATCTCCAAAGGGCCCATTTCTCCTGTGACACTGCTGTTTAATGTGTCCATAGAGGTCAAGATAAACCATTCTGCCAAGCAGAATCCTAGATCTGTTTGGGCTTTTTTTCTCCCAACATAATGCAGCCTTTTGGGGTGAGGATTAGGGTTGGGTAAGCTGATCCTGGATCAGTTGTTGCTCATTCCTACGGGGGATGGCCCACTGAGCAGTAATTCAGTTCCTTAAAGGGCACCTGAAATTATTTTAAACATCGACACAATCTATCATTATAAATTGACAGTACTCGATAGTACTTTATCTTGTATTGGCTCTTGTTAGCTTTATCATCAACGAAAACTATGCCTCATGGAATGTTTTCAAAAATAAAACACAATTGAAAAAATACACAGTTTTAATGCTTTTTGGTGGATTTGACATATTGCACAAACTTTATGGGCACTTGTTTTATTTCTGCAAAGTTGTTACTAGCATGTCAGGTGCCCTCTAAGCTCAGCTTTATACAGCTGGATATTTTTACTTCTTCTTCTTCTTCTTATACTCTAATAGTTTATGCAGACCCCTACTCAATATAGCCGTCACCTCATGCGAGCCAACCTGTTCTAATTCACATAAAGGGTTGCCGCTTTAATAACCTCTTTGAAAGATTTGAAGGTTATTTGAGTGACAAGCCAGCAACCGTAACAATGCCTGTAAGCCACCAAGGCATATATTGTATTATGCCTGCCAAACAATGTTCATATTTATAGGGTTTCACATACGTAGGGCTTCACATCAACTTATGATATACAGTATATGAATATGAATGTTCTGCAATGGATTGCTTAAAAGGCTTCTTTGAATATGCATTTGTTATACACTAAGGTCCATTGCAGCAGCTTTTATCCTTTCACAATTTAGTGAGACCATGCACATTTCAAGGACCTGTGTTTTTGGGTTAGGATCTATAATTTCTGGCCACCAAACACAATGGCATACAATAAGCAACCATGGCCATTTGCAATGGTATTAGAGCACTACCTAGGATATCGGAGGTAGCACGTTTTCAGACATCGTTTGGGAGTGGTGCAGGTTTGACCTTTTTTAAGTGCCTCGTGCTCACTGCCTCACATCTTCTCTGTAAGTAAAAAATAATCCTTACCTGACGAACTCCAAACAGACTAACCTCATGAAGGAGCGCTGGAGCTACACAGAGCTTTAGAACTACATAGCACATTTAATCAACAGGACAGGGCTCAAAGACAAACATTTTCATATGTTTTGTTATGAGCAAATAGCAACATGGCGTTTTAGCCGTCGCCAAACGTGGAAAAGGAGGCGAGCGAGGGAACGCTGGTGATGCTTTGTGTGGAGTCCTGGGTAACAGTTGCAGTCCTCCAAAGAGGAAGTGCAGGAAACGGAATGCTTTTGGGCTGCCTTAAAAAGGTTCCTTGAGCAGTTGTTGATGTTGTTAAGAGAAAGATACGGAGACAGCAGCACAGACAGACAGAATAGTAGGGAGCAGTGATCCCTGAAACAGAAAGGATGAATGCCGGGAGCGGGCACGCGAACGCGGGAGAGGAGAGTCCCAGAAGTGGCCGCGCCACTGCCGCCTTGCACCTGCCCCCCTCTGCTGGAGCTCAAGGAGATCCCCTGGCAGATCCCCAGCTGGGCCTGCACACCTGATTCAGCCAGTGGGTGGACCAGCGCCAAGCCAGCGCCTCTGACAATATACCCCTCTCTGTCTGTAGAGTGAGCTAGAGCCTGCCAAGCCCCAGCTCCCAGAGCCAAAGCCAGGGTCTTAATGCAGACACAGAGGGCTGGAGTGTAGGAGAAGGCTGAAGTATTTATTATAAGAGGTGTGTGTGCGTATGAACAATATGTGTGTGTCTGTTTGTGTTTGGATCTTTAGCACCTCCCAACCCCCACTCTTTGATAGAGAACATTGAAGTTTCAGTGGAAAATTCTATGGTTTTGGGTTTGGTCCCTAGGAAGGTACACCGATGCAGGCTTTGGACAATGGTGCCTGTTGCCTCTTTGATTGGCTCTATAAACATGAAAGAGGGTGACTGGGTAACAGCCATGTGACATGGGCTGGCATGCTTGGAAGGTAAGCTGCTTGTAGCCTTGTTGAGGCTCTGACATGGCCTGTGGCATTATCTGGCAGGCCCCATCTGTCCCCATCATGGGATCAGGAGCCTCGTCTGCACCCTACCCCTGTGAGGATCCCTACCCCACGAAAGGAAACTTACTTCATACGTGCTGGATAACTAATGCAGATATCCTGACTGATAGGACAGAGAGGACATGACAGGGGAAGGCCTCCGATTTTTGTTTCTTTTGTTCATTCCACCAACTGTAATGACGTAATTTTCTGCAATGACATGAAAAACTATTCGTTGGTGAAGTATAAATGCTTCAGTAAATTACTTACTGAAGAATTCAAAACGACTCTCATTCATTCTGAGAGTGACTCTTTGTGCAGATCTTTCAAGTGACTCTTGACTATCAGTGTTTTTTCCCATAATGCTTGATAATATCATTAATCTTGATAAAACCGACCTCTCCATTTCGACACAGCAGACGTATAAGTAAAAAGGGAAAACAAGCTTATAATATCTCTGAACAAAATGAGTGGAAAACCATTCATACACACTCCACTGCTATATGAATTCCAATGAAACCAACTGGAGGACAACAAAGAACTGGACCCAAGATTACCAGTCAGCATATCTGTGTGTGTGTGTGTATGGTATGTGTGTGTGTTTGTTTTTGTGTGCTTTTGGCACTGTTAGTTTTTTATGACATACCAGCATGACACTCCTGCAGGAATGCCCTTGGATTTACTCACCAGCAGGTCATGAGTTTGGGAACATTTTCACCACTGGATCACAAATTTGAATTGTCCTTAGAACAATGAGGCCTGTATCCAATAAACATTTGCAATTCAGTTTGACTCACAATTAAATGCAAGTGTTGTTCGCCAAATTTAACTTGCATTTATTTCAAATGTTGATTGGGTCCAGGGCCATGAATGAGACTCTGTACCTGGATTGACCTGATTAACAAAGAGAACCTGTCTGTGAGCCGGTACCGGTACCAGAGCGACAGTCTGCCAAAATAACAGATGATGAGCAGAGCCCATGGGAAAAGACCCCCAGGTACAGAGAATTGCTGTTCAGTCTCAGCTTCAATGTTTGCATTGGGAAGGTGAGGATTTCCACCAACCATTTTGTCCCGTTAGAGGCACTGAAAACACACACATATCCTAATAGTAAAATTAGAATATTGCAGTTTTATGCCAAGGGTAATAATTGTAGTTTTTTCATAAGAATTGTATTTCATCCCACTGTTGAGGTTAGATTAATGTTCACTCACAGGGGAGAAGGTTGTTACAAGGCAGCGTCATATTTATTATTCAGCTCCGCCTCGGTAGCATTCCTTGTTGTTGCTGTCGTGTTCCGTAATTGCGACTGCGACTGCGGCGACTAAAATAAGCCGATGACAGGAGCAGCAGATCCCTTGCACATCATTAAGTGTGAAATATAACGACCCGTCGCAAAGCTACTGTCCTCCCTGGAGAGATGAGTGCTTGGAAGAACTGTGTGTTATTATCATTTACGGAGGCAGGGGCCGTGATAAAAACAGAACTGACACGAGTGTTAACGCTGCAGCTTACTCCAGTACCAGCTCTGCAAGTCTAAGGCTGTATTTTTAATCATACAGTCCCACAATGTTAAAATGCAATTACCTCACAGTAATGTCACTTGAATTATTGAAAGTTGTGTTATTGATTTCAGCTAACTTTTCCCTGTCTTGAAAGCGCACATTGTACAGCAGTGACGTTGCTCCCACTCCCACTCCCGAGTGCCCCATTGTAGGATTGTAGGAGTGTCTGTGTGTGTGTGTGTGTGTGTGTGTGGGTGCATGCGTGTGTGTGTGTGTGTGTGTGAGTGCGTGTGTGCGTGCATGCGTGTGAGTGCATGCGTGCGTGTGTGTGTGTGAGTGCACGTGCGTGCGTGTGTGTGTGTGTGTGTGTGTGTGTTTTGGGGGGGGGATTCGAGAAGGTTAGTTTAGGTCTCACACAGATCAAGAGACCCTGGGTCTCACTGTCTGAGAACATCAGTAGGCACGCACAAACCTCTCCAAGCACAAGCCACTCCCAACAGCACCTTTGAAATGAAATAAACAAGCCATTAGCAGGAAGGTAGATGCAGGAAGGGAGAGTGGAGTAGAGGTAGACACAGAATTCTGCACATCATGCAGAACAACTATAATAGGCACGGTGCCAGAGAAACCACAGGAGTTAACTGCATTTTCCTTCTCAACATCTGCAGTCCAATTTAAGTATAGTCTACTTTGATTGGTGCAAGTTAGGCCAGTTATATTTTAGAGAAATTAAGGGTTCCATTTCGGGTCAGTACTGTAGGACAGAGTATTGCTTCCGTGATCTGCACAGCCCAAGGTCTGTCAAATCTCGCTTTTCTTTGTGTAGACAAATGGCCATTTTTACGGCTGTCCACAGTCTGAGCCTTTAGCAGATGTTGTTATTGTCACTCATTTACATTTACATTTATATTTTGGCATTTAGCAGACGCTCTTATCCAGAGCGACTTACAAGATGTACATGGTAAGATCAATCATAGTCCGCGCAAGAGTAGTGACAGTATCAGTGTAGTGATACAGTAATAGACATCATTTTTGGCAGCTGCATACCGTACCTGTAACACAGGGAAGGAAAAGGTTAGTAGAGTTCCACCACTGAGAGGTCAGGACAGAGAAGAGGCGAGACCGTGAGGAGCTGGTGCCTGGGGCCCGGAGGGAAGGGACAGTCAGTTTGCCAGAGGAGGCGGAGCGTAGGGTTCTGGCTGGGGTGTAGGGTTCCTCTAGCCCACACCAGTTATATAAATTTGATGCGTGCTGCAATAGGGAGCCAGCGCAGAGAGGTGAGTAGAGGGATGACATGTGTGAACTTTGTGATTGAACACCAGACGGGCAGCAGCATTCTGGACCAGAGCAGTGGTTTGATGGCACAGACCGGTAGGCCTGCCAGCAAGTCATTGCAGTAGTCCAGATGTGAGATCACCAGGGCCTGGACCAGGAGTTGTGTGGCCTCCTGGGTGAGGAACGGTCGGATCCTCCGGATGTTGTGGAGGGAGAATTGGCAGGCCCGGGTGATCACTGCGACATGGTCCGAGAAGCACAGCTGGTCATCCAGGGTCACTCCAAGGCTCCTGGCAGACAGGGATGGACACACTATGGAGCCTTCCAATGTGATTGAAGCATCAATCATCAGGGAGCCCTTCGCTGAGAGGAAGAGCAGTTCTGTCTCATAACACTATTAAATGGCACCTTGTGTAGACTGCTTAGGTTAAATCACTTTCTATTTGTAATGTAATTAGCTGCGGTATTAGTGCCCAGAGCCCAGAGCGATGTGTTATGTGACTTCGCTGTAGCACGGGAATTTATAACTGGAAGCTTCTAGGATGTGCCATCACGCAAACCATGTATGTCAAGGAGCTTCAGAATCTTCCCAAAGATAAGATTCCCCTTTCGTGAATGAGGAGAGATATTGCTGCAAGGGCGGGTTCAAAAGGAGAGCGCCGGTCCAAGAGAATGATGGACCCAGAGGAGAGGGAGCAGGACGGAGGGGAGAGGGAGAGAGAGAGTGTGTGTGTGTGTGTCTAGTGTGTGTTTGTGTGTGTGTGTGCATGAGAGTATGTATGTGTGTGTGTGTGTGTCTCTGGTGTGTGTGTGTGTGTGTGTGTGTGTGTGTGTGTGTGTGTGTGTGTGTGTGTGTGTGTGTGTGTGTGTGTGTGTGTGTGTGTGTGTGTGTGTGTGTGTGTGTGGGTGCATGTGTGTGTGTGTGCATGTGTGTGCGTGTGTGTGCATGTGTGTGTGCGTGTGTGTGTGTGTGTGTGTGTGTGTGTGTGTTTGGGGAAGACAGTGTCCTCTCCACTCCTGTACTCAGGGAATGTTCTGCAGTTATGGGACCAGCACTCAGACCTCTCAATGCTGTTTCATTATATATTACTATGGCACACAAACAAATATATTCTGTGTGTCAGGGTGTCCCAAAATTAAGACAGGTGTATGTAAGCATCGTGCTTATATATACTATAGTTCAAAAGAACAGCAGTAGCCAACAGCCATATGCACAATAAAAGTCCTTTGATGTCTGTGGTAACAGGGACATAGCTCTGACTGAAGCATACTTGTTCAATGAAAGAAGTACAGGCGACCCTAAGGCAAAGCGTCTGTGATTGTCTGGGAAGTCAACAAAGCAAAAGGTGTCTCCTAAATGTAACTTGCAATTTATTCATGTAAAAAATAGATATTTGTAAAACAGGCTATTCCAAGCGTAGATCCACACTGAAACCCGTAAACTCACAGAGGAAGTGGCCGTCCGACAACCGTGATGTCATCTCCTGACAGCCCCTTTTCCTCACGCTGGAACCTCACCCTCCCTCCTCCAGACAGCCTTCACGCCAGAACTCTGATCTGAGAGTAAAGCAGCCGTAGCGGGAGGTTACCGACTGAGGATCAGCGCTCCCTGTGAGAGGACGAACGGGCCACAAACTCTGTCAGACAGGGTATTTATTCCACAGATCCACGAGACGACAGATCGCATAAAAGAGGCAGAGGAATTTTGAAAAGGAGCGGAAATGACAGAGGCTGAGATATCTGATGTTAAGCTAAATTCACTTTCTGCTGAGATACAGGTAGCTGCCAAAACAAAGGAAGAACGGACATGAAGCATCTTACGAGGGCGTTGGGCCACCACGAGCTGCCAGAACAGCTTCAATGCGCCTTGGCACAGATTCTACAAGTGTCTGGAACTCTACTGGAGGGATGCAACACCATTCTATCACAAGAAATTCCATCATTTGCTGTTTTGTTGATGGGGGTGGAAAACGCCGTCTCAGGCGCCACTCCAGAATTTCCCCTACGTGTTACATTGGATTGAGATCTGGTGACTGAGTGGCTTTGTATTTAATGGCGCTTACCTTTCCCTCTAAGGGGTTGAGTGTTCCTAAACCATGCCAGGATAATGCAGCCCCCACACCATAACAGAGCTGCCAGAACCCTTCATTTAATCTTGTTTTTCCTTTATATTTCAGTTACCTGTATATCTCATGTGTATGTGTTGGGTTTGTGTGTGTGTGTGTGTGTGTGTGTGTGTGTGTGTGTGTGTGTGTGTGTGTGTGTGTGTGTGTGTGTGTGTGTGTGTGTGTGTGTGTGTGTGTGTGTGTGTGTGTGTGTGTGTGTGTGTGTGTGTGTGTGTGACAATACCGTAAAAATAATTGTAGAACATTATTAGATTTTATTTATGAATTCCATATGTTCTGAGAGTCCATTTGAATATATTGAGTTTGGACATCACCAAAACTTCAATCAAGTCAATTAATTATTTATGCAATGAATATTGCCTTTTTGTTTTGTTGTAAAGCAACAGGCTTTGTTTAGGACCTCCCGCGTGGCATAACGGAGCGTCTGACCTGTTGCCCTCTGTGACTGGGGTTAGATTCCACCAGGTCGTACCAGTATCGGCTCTGGCTGGGAGTGCCACTAGGGGGCGGAAATTGGCTGTCCGCCCCAGGGTGGGGATAGGGAAGCCGATACGAGCTGCGTATAGGAGTGGCCCTGTGTGCATACCGGAGTTATGGTGACGGCTTGGCAGGTTCTGGCTCGGAAGAGGTGGTGCTCCGCCGCATGTCACTGCTGGTTTCAGGACCACGGCAGTGAACTCTCAATATGAGGGAAGGTATAGTTGACATGAAAACAGGGTATAATTGGCTACTAAATTGGGAGAAAATGCGGAAAAATCTGAAACAAAATCATACATTTTTTCAAATAAATAAGGAGTCATAGGTAGCGATAGCTGTAGGGTGCTATCCCACTATAAGTTTGAATTCTAATGTAGTTGACGGCACAATGTAAGGCTTGTAAATTCCCAATACGGTAGCAGCCAAAAATACAAGTATTCTTATAATATTAGGTTTCGTATATCAGTCTCATAAAATATACTTAACTATCAAATTGGAACTTCAATTAGTAATTACATTTATAATTACAATTAAATTACAATATTAATATTAATTCATCTTAAACAGATCACAACATTATATATTTAGTTAATACCAAATCTATAATATTGATGACCTAACCAAGGGGTTGAAGGCATCAAGGAGTTCTTTACTAGAAGAAGTTGGCTCAATTCAATACAAGTGCAACATTAAGACAAACAACCTTGTAGAAAAATGATATGACATTTATAGAACATAACGTATGAAAATAGCAAAGCACAATTCATTAATGAACAACAACTGTATGTGTGAATGCGTGTATGTACAGTACCAGTCAAAAGTTTGAGTACACCTGCTGGAAACTAGGTTTATCTCATAATTGACAATGTTTTACACTGTATACATTTCTGTAAATACATGAAAATGACAAAAAACACATGTACCAATAAGAAAAAGGAACATCAAAACAAAGTTCAAGAAATGTTAATTGGATTTAATATTGGATACCTCAAAATAGCCACCCTTCGCTGTGATAACAGCCTCACAAACACAGGCCATTTGGTTATTACGTTTCAGCAGGAAATCACCCGACATGTCTTCCAAGCTCTCCTGCAGCAATTCCCAGAGACACTTGTGTGTTGCTTTGCTTTGACTCTTCTGTCCAGTTATTCCCATACAAGTTCTATGGGATTGAGTTCTGGACACTGGGCAGGCCAGGTCATTAGTTTGAGTTGCCCTTCATGTTCCTCCTTCACCAGATAGTTCTGGCACAACTTCAAGGTGTGTTTCGAGTTGTTATCTTGCTAAAGAATGAATGAGTGCCCGATTAGACATAATCCAGATGGAAGGTGTGCTCAAACTTTTGACTGGTACTGTATCTGTATGTGTATGTGTGTGTGGCGCGTCTGTGCGCAAGGTCGATGAGGCACGTGGCCGTGCCTGCATGTGTGTGTGTTCCCTAGCATGTGCGTGGGTCGCCAATAACCTTGGAGTTATTGCGTATTTTGGAATCGGAATGCAGGGTTAGTAGATAACACATACATGCAAGACCTGGGTCTATTGTCTAATAATTCCTCTTCACAAATTAGCTTGCTTGCAGCTAAATTTGTGGAATCGGCACTCTGTGGATTCCGCTGCTGTTCAGAGAACGTATCTCACGGGTGTCTTCACAGGCCTCTTGTTAGGCGCTGGTGAGGGAGAATGACCCGAGGTCCTGGTGATGGAAGGACAGGAACAGAGCAGGAAAAACCGAGGGACAGAGAGCGAATGGCGAATGCTCTCCGGTTTAATATGTTGCGTTGAGGTATGCATTTCCGCTTGTACAGTGTTGTCACTGTACGTGGAAATGCGATCCTACGAGGCGGGGCTGAATGATGTCATGGGATTCCCTGGTACGTTGTAGAACTGTGTGTCAGGAAGTTGGATGCGTGGTGGAGGAACGCTAAGCACTCAAAATTATATTTATTGAAATTGCATTTCAAACATATAATTTTATGTGGAATGTGCAGTCCCTACATAGCATTGAGCCTCTGTTCCTCTAATTTCTCCGGATAACATCTCAGTGTCTCATTTGAAGCTGGGGTTTCATCTCCTGACCAGTATCAAACCAAGGGGGGAATGATGATGGGTGAAAAGAAGCGCTGGAGTTTTTGTGATGAACTTTATCTGCGCCGCGCCCAGAAAAACAAATGGGCCTGTCACTCGGACTGCAGCGTCCATAATTCCTCGTCCTTTTGTACCATAAACAGTTATTCCAGCGACGCTGGCCTTGGTGCGAGAGATAAATAAGTGGAATTAATTTGTTGCCGGGTGACAGCAAGGTTCGGAGACGCTGTAACAGAACGCAGGGTATTATTAATGGACCACTGTCTCTCAACGTGAGGTCAGGAGAGGGGGAGGAGAGAGAGAGAGAGGAGGGGAGAAGAGAGGGAGCACAGGCAAAAGACGAAAGACGGAGGGGGATAGGAGAGGGAATAATTGGGAGGCGAGGAGAAAGAAATGAGGTGGAGGGGTTGAAGAAGGAGAATAGGGAGATGGAAGTATAATGAAGGGAGCAGAGGAGGGAGGAAAAGAATAAGGGAGGAACAGGAAGACAGGAAATTGGACCAGACTCCCTTCTTTAACTTGCAGCCACTGAATTCAGTGCTTATCAGCTCCACTCTTTGCTCAGCAGTAATTATTGTGGAAAGGATCTCCACTTTACTCCGTCCAATCCCCTTACGCCCCGTCCCTCCCACACGCCCTCTTATAAGGCCCTAAAAACAGAGAGCGAGGACTCAATATATCTTCAAGGGTAGCGGTGGGAAACAGACTCCTGACTTAGGCCCTGAAAAGCCAGTATGAGAAAGTCGCTAAGCCCTTCCACAAAGGCGTTCGCCTTTAATCGATCTCCTCTCCCGGCACCGACACAATTTGAACGCAGCGCCGTAACTCTTTCAGTTTTCTGTGCATCGTTATTACCATTGGAGCAACAGCTCCCGTCGATGAATTAACAGTGATCATGGTTAAGTCTGCTCATTGACTGTTCCCAGGTCAGTGGCGCTGGATAAAAGAGGAAGAGAAATTTGATTATTTGCTGAAAGAGGTTTTGGAAAGAAGGAAACAACCATTTTTGTGAACCTAGAATTTCTATTTATACACTGCCTGGCCAAAAAAAAAGTAACCACCTGGATTTAACTAAGCAAATAGGTAAGAGTCTTCCATTGGATAATTACTGTAGTGATTAATATGTTTTAGCTGGCAACACTTTATTTAACCCTAACTGATGCAGTGAGTAGCTTCTCATTTCTTAAATAACCATGTCGGAAGACATATCCTGTGGTCATGGAAAATATGTTAATCTGTTTCAGAAGGGTCAAATTATTGGGCTGCATCAAGCAAAGAAAACAACTAAGGAGATTGCTGAAACTTCTAAAATTGGGTTAAGAACTGTCCAACGCATTATTAAAACCTGGAAGGATAGTGGTGAACCATCATCTTCGAGGAAGAAATGTGGTCGGAATTTTTTTTTTAATGATCGTGATCGGCGATCAATTTGGTGAAATCATATCGTAAAAAATCAACAGTAGAAAGTGAGAGCATTTCCACACACACAATGCGAAGGGAACTCAAGGGATTGGGACTAAACAGCTGTGTAGCCTTAAGAAAACCACTTGTCACTGAGGCAAATCGGGAAAAAAGGCTTCAATTTGCTAGGGGGCATAAAGACTGGACTCTGGAGCAATGGAAGAAGGTCATGTGGTCTGATGAGTCCAGATTTACCCTGTTCCAGAGTGATGGGCGCATCAAGGTAAGAAGAGAGGTGGATGAAGTGATGCACTCATCATGCCTAGTGCCTACTGTACAAGCCTGTGGGGGCAGTGTTATGATCTGGGGTTGCTGCAGTTGGTCAGGTCTAGGTTCAGCAACGTTATGTGCCCAAAGAATGAGGTCAGCTGACTACCTGAATATACTGAATGACCAGGTTTTTCCATCAATGGATTTTTTCTTCCCTGATGGCACGAGCATATTCCAAGATGACAATGCCATGATTCATCAGGCTCAAATTGTGAAAGAGTGGTTCAGGGAGCATGAGACATCATTTTCACACATGGATTGGTCACCACAGAGTCCAGACCTTAACCCCATTGAGAATCTTTGGGATGTGCTGGAGAAGACTTTGCGCAGCAGTCCGACTCTCCCATCATCAATACAAGATCTTGGCGAAAAATGAATGCAACTCTGGATGGAAATAAATGTTGTGACATTGCAGAAGCTTATCAAAACGATGCCACGGCGAATGTGTGCCGTAATCAAAGCTAAAGGCGGTCCAACAAAATATTAGAGTGTGTGACTTTTTTGGGGGACGGGCAGTGTATATGCACACGCGGATACATTTGAATGTCTTGCAAAGGCAGTGCCTGTCCCTGTGCTGTCTCTGAGTTAATGCATGGGCGTGATGACAGCTGAACGAGTCAGACGTTACGTTTGCCCGTATCATTACTGGGATGGGGAGGATGGTGATTTCACCTCACTGTGTCTGTCTCTCTGCAGTGGAACATTTTGCGAGTGGCCCGTGACACCCATACGGCGCTAGCTCGGCCCTCGCGTAGCGCCCAGCCAAAATCAAACATCTTCACAGCGGGCCCATGGCACTGCGGCTGTGCTATCATCTCACCGCAGCGTCACACTGTCAGAGCATTATGTCAGAGCTGACTGTGCTAAACTGGAGCTAAAAGAGAACGTGGTCCCAGGGAGCTGACACAGTGTCCGTTTAGACAGGAGAGGGAGTTGAGGTGGCCAGTGTGATGCTCTCTGGGTAATTTCAAAACGACCGTGGCAATGGCAGTCCCGTCCCCGGCCACCACTGCTTGTTAACAAAGCCCCTTCCATTCATTTCCCTGTGTGTGTACTTCTTTATTAACTACAATTTCCTGCCTTTATGGTTTGTCATCAAAGTTAAGCCTCAGAGTTACATATTTGTTGCTTTTTGTGGGAAGGGGAAGCTTTTATATTTTTTATGGGCTGTGGGCTGCTTCTGATAATGAGTGTGGGTGTTAGGTGTGTGTGCACGCGCGCGCGTGTGTGTGCGCATGTGTGTTTGTGTGCATTTTTGCACGGTTGTGCTTCTGAGCGCGTGTGTTAAAGCGAGCGCAGCGGGGAATTGGCTCACTCCACATTCCACTCTAATGGGAGCGCGGATCTGCCAACTAAATCTGAGGTCTTTGGCCTGGAAGCAGTCTTTCTCCATCACCGTGACATTGAACATCCTTGA
Organism: Aldrovandia affinis; assembly: GCA_029706075.1. Classification (NCBI taxonomy): domain Eukaryota; kingdom Metazoa; phylum Chordata; class Actinopteri; order Notacanthiformes; family Halosauridae; genus Aldrovandia; species Aldrovandia affinis. The sequence continues at coordinate 407,601 of JAINUG010000245.1, forward strand.
AAGACCTGCACAGAAGCCTCTTTCTCTCTCTCTCTCTCTCTCTCTCTCTCTCTCTCTCTCTCTCTCTCTCTCTCTCTCTCTCTCTCTCTCTCTCTCTCTCTCTCTCTCTCTCTCTCTCTCTCTCTCTCTCTCTCTCTCTCTCTCTCTCTCTCTCTCTCTCTCTCTCTCTCTCTCTCTCTCTCTCTCTCTCTCTCTCTCTCTCTCTCTCTCTCTCTCTCTGTGGCAGTAGACTGGGCCGGGGTATTGTAAAATCAGAAATGATTTCAACAAAGTGTGCATCACAATCAGACCAGTTGGAATCCGGAGCCGGGTTTGTTGTCAGAGGTGGTGTAATTGCCTTGACATGACGGTTCGCTTTCCCCCAGTTAAAGACATAACACATTTCTTGTATCCAGCACATTGTGGATAAATTCACCTTGCATTTGTATTTTCTTCATTGTTTTAATCGTCATAACCCTGCATTCAAATTCCCTGATTCATTTTCCCTCTCTTGAAACAACTTACATCAAAATGACAGAAAATGCACTAAAGAGGACTTACAATGCCCACGCTGTTCACAATCCAGCTAGCGTAAGGTATCTCACTGACATGCTTTCTGTGGGATTGATACAGTTTCTTTTGAATGCTTTACCATATACTGTGCATTTCTCGTTATTGACGTTTGGATATTAACTGTGACACCGAGGCACATTTAACAGGATTTCCACGACACTTGTCACAGTGGTTCAACACAAAATGGGACAAAAAATGATTTCATTACAGACAGTGCTGCTTTCCACACCATCCCCTTCTGTCACCATGTGAATTTGTCCCTGCTACCGCCCGTCTCATTTGGTTGCCGTGGCATCGCTTTGCGATTTTGACCCTCCTGTGATCCCACCCCATCAGCTGCCTCACTGGTACTCACCCCGGAACAGTAAAGTGCTTCTTTACTCCATTCCTATCGACACATCGTATGAAAACTCACGGCTGTTACGGGAAAATTTGGGCTGCCACCAGAAGGCCGCGGCGGGGGCCTCCGATAGCGTATCGGTCTAACGCACCCGTATTGGCTGGTCCTTTCCGAGGGTGAGCTGCCTATCACGGCCGCGGCGGATCTGTCGGAGACCCGTAGCCTTCTCGCCCTGCGGCGTAGGGGGCCGTCACAAACACGTGATTATTCCTGCGTAATTAGCACAGGCTCTCCCCTCCCGATACGAACGCTGCAGTAATTACCGCTGGGGGACCTGGGGCACAGTGGCTGCGTCTGGCAGGGGCATCACTCAACGCGCAGCGAAACAATCCTTTCCTCCATCGTTAGCACGGAGGAAGGAGGGAAGGGGGGAGAGGAACATGTGCTGGGCGGGGCCTTGCTGTCACAGCAGCCCCGCGATTACATAGGAGAGGAGACAGCTGAAGTCGAGCGAGGATGGAAATGAGATGAAGTGAAAAAAACCTCAAATGAAAATGTACCACAGTGACAGTCCACTTTGATAGGTCGTCGTGGGAACGGCAGGCGCTGTGTTCAGTGTCACCACGGTTTTTAGAGTAGCTTTTCATCAACGCTTCTTTCATGCAGCGTGTCCAGATTGTATCTTTTTAATCTAAAATATTTTGTTTGACGGCAGACATTTACTACTGGATATTATTTGCAAATGGAAAGATCGCACTGATTATTATTCGCTATGTGTATCTGTTAATATATGATTCCATTTACGTTTAGGCATTAAATACAGGCAGATATACACATATAAATCCTCTGTGTGTAGACAGCAATTACCGTCATCAGGAAGGCGGTGTTTTGGAAAAGAAATATTTGGAAATATTGTGTTGCAAATTAGGTTTTATAGATCACCCATTCCGGTAACATAAGAAGTGGCTGTCTGTTTTATGATGAGCGCTGATGTATTATGATAAATAGCCTGTCATATAAAACTGTGAGAGGCTGCGAAATGCCGCCGGGTCTGCAAGTTGAGCAGTGGCTCGCTGAATGCCGCTCCCTGTGACCGCGCGTGTCTGGCTGCAGGGTGGACCTGGTGCTCTGCGCCTCACGTCACAGGCCGCAGGAATCTCACTCCTCGTAAGTGTCGCCAAGGCGCCGAGACGAGGTAAAGGTCGTCTGAAGGGCGAGGACCACGTCCGTTTTGCATTGGGGTTAACTGGTTCAATCGAGTGTCGGCCTAAGGTGATGTTTCAGTGTTTAAGCTGTGTGAGAAATGTCTTATGAGGCCGACAGTGGGATCTCCATCTGTGGGAGATTATTATTATTATTATTATTGTTATTATTATTAGCATTATTGGCAGTTCCCCTAATATAATTTAACTTACCTCCAACTGTGCTTCCATCATTAAAGGTGGATAGAACATTTTAATTGCATTGTGCCGAATGGAAAATGGAAAAGCGACTGTATAGTAGGCCTAAATGGCGCTGTAGTCAAAGCGATTTCCTGTCACTTTGGACTGTTTGTATGGCGGCTGTCAACAGCTGTCTCTTCATGTGTTGTGCGTTCTGCTTTGTGGAACCAGTTGCTTGGGGCGACTGCTAACGTTGGGAGGAGGAGGAGGGTTTGGAGATCAATTTCAGTGGCTCGATATTGCCGTTTCCCCCCAGTTGTGAGTGCGTGCATAATTGTGTTTGGTTTGTGTCATGAGATGTTTGAGTGAAACAGGCCCCAGACCTGAAGCTTCCACCTCTGATAGCGACTCGGAACATCTACCCCCCTCTGTGGGTCTTCTGGCATATAATTAGCTGCTGGTCTCCAAGGGGATATGCAAAGCAGCCTTCCGAAGATTGTCTATGAATTTAATTTCAGCCGGAGAGCTGTGGCTTCATTGGGGTAATGTCGGATTGATAGTAATTTATCAGCCTATCTTGCGGAGAGAAGGTTCGCCCTGTTTGGAATGATACACGCTGGTTATCTGTTTACTTATTCCCAGGATGACTCCTTAATAACATGGGAGAGCATTGTATGATTGTTATTATTATTGTGTTTCTTCAGGTGTGCATATACTACCATGTTCACTGCTGTCTGTCACGATCGTTGTTATCTTGACACACTGCTGCATGCTGTACAGGCTAGTTATGACAAACACACAAACTGTCAAACTGAAAATACTGAAATGATCGTGGATTGGTAGCATTGGAACACACACACACACACACACACACACACACACACACGCACGCACGCACGCACGCACGATTGGAGCAGAGCAGCTGATGGTAAGAACTGGCAGAGGAGTGGGGTTTGCCGGTCTACAGACTGGATCTTTATTTATTTCTGTCTCTCCCCTCAGATACGGGAGAGAGACAGTGGGAGAGCAGGTTAAAATAAAACAAACACAAAGTCTTCACCCTACTTGCCGCGAAGCTTTCGGGCAAAAACAATTCACTAAAATAACAAACTAAAATAATCAAAACTTAACGAAAGCCTGCCTCCTCCGAGGGGGGAATCACCTTTCGGGGAACACACAACAAACACAGTCAGCGGCTTTCCACACCACTCTCATACATCCACATTTAACACACATCAACACTTAACGGGACGGGGTAGAACTCTACACACTGTCCCGACACACACTCCACATCTTAACATTACACCGTGCCTCTTCAGTCTGGGGTTCCTCTAGAACCTCACCAGGCACACACATATCCAGTGACTTTCCAAGTGTTTCCCAAACCCATGCACACAGAGACACTCGAACACATAAAACATCAAACACTCCACAAAAATCCACAATAATCCACAATATACATGCACGCGCACTGACACACACGAATGACCAGACAAAGACTAACTCTCTACAATATGCACACACATGACAATCAACTCCATGCACACACATGAATGACATGACAAGACTAACTATGGCCTTTGGAGCAACCTTCCGGGCAACAGTTCACACTCTCACACCCTGAGAGTGCCAAACCTGCCCCCGGAAAGTCCCACTGCTCCAAAGGCCTCCATAACATGGAAAAACAAAGGCAACCCTGCCACTCCCATGTTGCCGAGACCGACGCCCTCCACACATACATACACACACACACATACACACACACACACACACAGACACATAAACATACACACTGTGTGTACTGTATGCGTTAATCTCTTTTAAACGATGGTAATTTATGATCTGTTTGCATTTGCTCAAGGTTAATACCAATACCTGTATAAATTTACATGCATTTGCATATTTGATGACATCAGGTCTTCCCAACTGCATGGGTTATGCATTGGAACCCCCTCCAGGTGGTGAGAGGGTGGAGGGCTGTCAGAGTGTGTGTGTGTGTGGAGGGGGTGGCATTATCATCCCGAACCAAAGGTCGCCCTGCGTCCCAGGCCCCTGCCCTCCCCCCACAGAGTCCTTGATGGCTCCTGTTGCCTGGCAATCGTGGAATATTACTCCTGGAGCATACCGCAGGGATGGTGATGACCTTTTACCTGCTGGGTTGCAAGGCTGTTGTGGGAGAAAGGGCCATGGTGTGCTTTTCAAGATCATTACCAGCCCCAGGTGATCTCAGACAGGAAGCTGAGAGGAGGGGGTGATCTCAAACAGGAAGCTGAGAGGAGGGGGTGATCTCAGAGAGGAAGCTGTGAGGAGTGGTAAAAGTGCTCAGTGTAAGTGCAGGCGAGGCCTATAGTCTCATCATGACAGGCTGCAGGGCAGTGCATTGTGAGATTACTCCTGACTCAGCAGCAGTGCATTGTATTGTGGGATTATACCGTGCAGCAGTTCAATGTGGGATTACCCCTGCCTTTGTGCAGCAGTGCATTGTGGGGTTACACCTGCCTCAGGGCAGCAGTGCATTGTGGGATTACCCCTGCCTCTGTACAGCAGTGCATTGTGGGATTACACCTGCCTCAGGGCAGCAGTGCATTGTGGGATTACCCCTGCCTCTGTACAGCAGTGCATTGTGGGATTACCCCTGCCTAAGTGCAGCAGTGCATTGTGGGATTACACCTGTCTCAGGGCAGCAGTGCATTGTGGGATTAACCCTGCCTCTCTTTGTATGGGGACTCCAGAGAGACTCTCTGCTATTCAAAATTTGGAAAATATTCACAAAAAATTGTCCTTAGAAATTACTGTCCAATATTTTAGTTATAAAATTCATAAGACAAATATATGTTATGTTACCCTATTGCAAGAGTTATACTGTTTTATAAGCTCTTCCTGTGGCTAGTGTGTATGTGTGTCTACCAAACTGTTTCAAAAGTACATTTTCTGTTATTTTAGTCATAATGTGGAGTGAGAATTAGTTTAATTTGATCTATGAACTCTTCTGCAACTCCCCAAATTAAGTGTATTATAAGTGTATATTATATGCATATATCTTATTTTTAATTTGTTAGCTATTATTTAATGCAGAGCATGACTAATGGGATATTTACATACCAACAGGCCATTTGTGGCCTGAGAGGCAGAAAATTGGCCGTGCAACAGAGGATGTGCAGGTGAATGCGCAGGCTTAAATAATGATGAATAACCCAGCCGATATAGTCGTAAGATTGCATTTACTGATAGAGGAGGAAAATAACAGCCCGCTCTCGGGAGAGCTGCGCTGTATAAATAAATCAACGGCTGTTCCACGGAGTGACACAACTTTCATGTGCAGGAAGCAGTATGGGGGGCAGTGCAGAGAAGGGAGAGAGGGAAGAGAGAGAAGACCTGGGTCTGGGAGAGAGGGAGAGAGGGAGGGAGGCAGGGAGGGAGGGAGGGAGGGAGGGAGGGAGGGAGGAGGGAGGGAGGGAGAGAGAGAGAGCGAGGGAGAGAGAGAGCAAGGGAGAGAGGGAGAGAGGGAGGGAGGGAGAGAGAGACAGAGAGGGAGGGAGAGAGGGAGAGGGAGGGAGGGAGAGAGGGAGAGAATACCTGGGTCTGGAAGAGAGGTAGGGAGGGAGGGAGAGAACAGTTGGGGGATTTCATAGAGATGAGCCAACAAAAAACTAAAAAATGTTGCTGAGGTCATGACAGAGATAAAGTACATGAAAGGACGGGCATGTCGAAGGAAAGAAAGAGCTGTCCATTGTGATTCCTTGCGAAGGGTAGAGTGTTATCATTACAGTTTGTAGGTATGGTTGTTCTCGCACTGACCAGGCCCTGTTGAGAGGCTGTTTTACTGGACATCCCATGTAGCGTCCCAGGGATGGAGTGATGTCTGAACGTGGGGCTTGTGACTGTCTGGGGTTTGTAACCATGGCTAATACCCCCTCACATTTTACAGTACATTTACATTTGAGGAATTTAGCAGAATTTAGGAATCTTAGCCAGAGCCATTTACAAGATGTGCATTAATACAGCAATAGACATCATTGTTGGCAGCTGCATACCATACCTGTAACACCGTGAAGCAAAAGTTATTTTTTTTCGTTTTTAAACATGTAAACAGTAGTGATGTACAGAATCAGTGGTAGTGGATTCTTCACGCAGTATCACCCTAGAACCTCTAGCTCAGTGGCTCTATTGTTTTGGGTGAAATGTTATCAGCTGTATTTTGGGCCCTTTGAGGTCTTTAACCCTTAGGAGTCGCCGATCACGTCGGCGTGATCAAATCAGTAACTGGTTCAAGACGCCGTAGCTTTAAAACGAAGTCACTTTGAGCATTGCCGTCAACTTCACTCGAAAGTGCTGGCTTGAAACCCCATGCTAGTTTTTTTAATGAAGTTGAAAAACCAAGTAAAAACGAAGATATTATCATTTTAATTTGATATAAAAATTATATTTACGCATGCGTAAAAGCGCATACAGTATGTGAGGCAGGCGTCGCATTTGTTTGAATATCTTCGGCGTTTCTTGTCATATTATGAAACGGAAAAAAATGCCTAGCTAGTTTTTGGAGTTGGAGTTGGAGTTTTTGTGGAGGAGAAATTAGGTGAGTTGAGCCTCTTGTGAGGCGAATGCTAAATGTACCACAAACCTTGCTTTTGTACGTCGAGGATGACGAACTTGAATAAATTATTGGTAAGGAGTCTGACATCGAGAGTGATGCTGCCGACGAAATTGACGACCTGTCTTTTGTCCTCGACAATGAGACAAAATAGCCCAAGACCTCTAAGGGTTAAAAGGTAGAAAGGGAGGTTGCTAAGCTGGCTGTTAAGTGATTGAGTAATGTGGTGTGCTGGACGCTCTGGTGACCAGCCCGTACAGTGAGTGGGGGGGCCCGTGGGGGAGGGGCAGGGGCAGCTGGCTGCACCCGAGCTCAACCTGAATTTAACGCCTCAGTGGGCAATGTGTCTTTCAAAAGTGAATGAGCAGATCGTGGCAGGTTTGTATTCCGTGATAGCAAAATAACAGAACAAGAAAAACCTATGAAAACAAGTGTGATTGGTGATTATTTTCCCTCTGCGTTGCTCTTTGTTAAATGTCATCTTTGCGATTGGATCTTACGGTATCCAGGCCTTTCCTGCCCTTTGACCTTTCAGTTTGATGCTAAATGCCATTAAGAGGGCCGGGCGGTGCGCCGGGGGTGAGATTGCTCTGCTTGGTGAAACACGCTCCGTGTATCGGTGCACCGAGCTGTCGCACACGTAGAGGTGACTTTGGACGCAACTCCTCGATCTCATTCTCATTCACATCTCTCTCCCTCCCAAAATCTCTCTCTCTCTCTTTATATCTGTCCTTGCAGGGTAAATGCACATTCGTATTATTTAGGGGGAAGAATCAGATATCCAAGTTGCGAGGCCCGTGCAGTTAGCCAGCACGAGCACGCTGTCATTTTGACATTGAACGGTGACTGGGCGTCGCCCTGGCGATGTTTTTCACAATCCTTCATTGTTTTAACCTGCCCACGTGGGTAAGTTATACACGAGGCTCCTCTGACAAGTGGGTTTTAAGGAGCTGCTGAGAGACAGGAACGTCGTACGGCTTTGTTTTATGTTTCACTTTTGGAGATGGATAACACTCTTTGATGGGGGCTTGTTTGGTCGTAATTCATGACCTGCGACCTTTATTGGCGACCCATAAAATCCCGACGAGAGCATCGGGAGGTCACAGCTCCCTATAAATCCATGCGTAACCCCCCCCCACACACACACACACATACACTCTTAGATAGAATCACAGTAAAAGAGACACAGCTTGTAAACTTTGCTCGCGGAGCTGAAAATCTACTTCCCCTCCTGCTCTTTGAAATGCTATTTAAAGCCCCTCTTTTTCCTTTGTCAACATAAAGAACAGCTCAGTGTATTCCTGTTAAATATGATGATTGAATGCTGCCATAGACCAGCTGGTACCGAGACTGCGGCCAGTGACTAGTCCCCACACACGGGTCAGAACTGAGGCCGTTATACCTCTGGTGCATATTCGCAATATATTAGTGGGTTCGTTTTCTTCACTTGTGTTTTATTGTAAATTCTAAACCTATAAATCTGCAACCCCATAGTTTCAACATTCAAAGTCTGGTCTAGTGTCCTTCAGGACAAACTAGAATTGAAAGCACCAACCTGCAGAAGGGTGATTTATGGACCAATTATGCTTTTGCTTTGTGCTGTTCTGTGTATATATTTTCAAGTGTACTTCCCTGTTTTCCATTAGCAGAAGCTTAGCTTCAGTGTGGCAGTTGTAGCACAGATTGGTCCAGAAATGGGTCCAGGTTCCACGAGGAATTGTATTTTCTTGTTTTGTGAGTACGCAGCTCCCTCCTCTGTGCTCTTTTACTGCTCGGCAGGATACGCCTCGCTCTTAAAAGCTCCAGCTTTCAAATGACACATTTGCTTGAATTACGGCCCATTTCAGGACATCGGCGGTGAATTTTCCATAAGGAACGAATGGATGGGAAACCCTAATGAATGGCGACCCAGGGAGCCGTAGACTGCTATTAAATGCCGGGTCAATGCAATTTGAAGCCCGCCGTTACGGTGCACTCTTGATTTAATTCGACAGGGTGCTTTGCATTTTTTCACTCCCCATCTATCTATTGAATGAATTCAATAATCCATAAAAGATGAAGGGGCTTACAGATGGCTTTAGTGATTGGGCGCTGCGCTCGTAATTGAGCGCGGCTTCGGACGCGGCCATCATATCCCAGGAAATATTGATCGGTATTGCTAATCGATCCCTTAATTCTGTCCCAGAGGACGACCGTTGTGGAGGTAATTGCGGGCTATTCAAACCGTGTGCTGGAGACATCATTTATCTGCTGTCACCATGGCAGCTAAAATACACCTCCCCTGTAACTGAAGTCAGGGAATGTTTATTACTAGATGAGATAAATATACCTTCCCTCTTAAACTGTAAGCAAGCCTTTTATGTAGACCCTAAATTAAACAAAGTACGTAGCTACGATACATCCACCTCTATTCTATACTGTCACAAAGAAACCTTCGTTATTGCTAACTGCATTTTATAACTATTGCTCTACACATACAACACATATACACACACACACACACACACACACACACACACATGCATGCATGCACACACACACACGCACATACACACACACACCCACATGCATGCACACATACACACACACACACAATTGACATGCAACATGATATATGTTCTTAAACTCACATGATATCAAGCGTGTGGCTTTTCTTATGAAAACAAATCAAAATCACAGTAGTAACCCTAACCCTCCCAAAATATCTGCACCAGAATCGGTCTTAAAAAACCCAAATCGGTCAACCTCTACAGTCGACTCTATTTTGTTGCATAGTAAGAGGTTGGATATTGTTTCCTTTTAACCGATTTTACTAATGATTATTTGGTTATTATGATTAAGTCTTGTCACCGTGATCTTGGACTGTTTCAGCTATCAGACTGTAAACAGCATCCAAAAATAAATGGCATATGCATTTGTTTCATTCCTGTGCAATTCCTTAGAATATTCAGTTTTGCTTATCCAGCTTTTCTTAGGGAAAAAATAATTCTGTTGCCTGTTTTTATATAAACAATTTCTCTAAGGGTTACTTTTGTTCAACCTGACTGAGGCACATTTAACTTAAATTGTGAAATAGCCTGTTTTTACGGATGTATTTAAAAATCTTTGTTATTTATGAGCTATGTACTTTACTCAAAATTGCATATTCACTGAATTTATGCCTTTAGTCAGCCACAGAATTGCTTTCAGTAAAACTATGTTACAGGGCTGTCTAGAGTTTAATAAGATTTTAATAGCATAAAAAATGGTTTGAATCAACAACATTGCAAAACATTGGCAACATTGCGAGTTACAAAATGATACTGTATGTGTGTATGTGTGCGAACAATGAGTTTAAAACAAAATGTTCTATGTCTGTTTTGTTTTAAAAAAATGTGTAGAACCTATGGTCCCCACTTGGCAGGTATAGAATGATAGTCCCGACTTAGAGTAATATACTGTAGATGTGTGTGTGTGTGTGTGTGTGTGTGTGTGTGTGTGTGAGTGTATGTGTGTGTGTGTGTGTGTGTGTGTGTGTGTGTGTGTGCGCATGTGTGTGTGTGTGCACATGCTTGTGTGCGTGTGTGTGCGTGTATGCTTGTGTGTGTGCACGTGTGTGTGTATGCCCACATACCTCCTGGGCTATTTTCAGGCCTTTTGCAGTGTATTTGATTCTGTGTGCCACATTAACAATGTGCCTGGATTCTCCCTGGACAACGCCTTTCCCTCCCAAATAACCTCCTCTCTCCACTCTACCTCCTATTCTTTACACTTTCTATCATTAGGTCTCAAAGGCTTTAACTATCCCTCTGATTTTGTACAACATTCAGCACAAGTAATTAATATTAGGGTTAGAAAAGATCAAGAATAACCATTATAAAAGAAGGCAATCACCTTGGCACCAATTGGCCTCCACCTGATATCAATTGTAGTGGTTTTGCAATAAAATAAGATCTAGTAGTGCCGTCACCTCCAAACTGGATGATCCCTCTGAGAGCCAGGAAAAGATTGATCAGGGAAGCTACCAAGAGGCCAATGTCAACTTTGAAGGAGTTACAAGTCTTAATGGCAGAGATTGGGCGATCTGTGCATGTGACATCAATCTCACAAGCTTTACACAAAGCTGGCCTGTATGGCAGGGTGGCGAGAAAGAAGCCTCTTCTCAAAAAGTGTCACACTGAGTCTCATAGAAACACATAGAAACACATAGAAGATTCTGATGCCATGTGGCAAAAGGTTATATGGTCAGGTGAGACCAAGATTTAACTTATTGGACTGAACTCCAAGCGCTATGTTTGGCGGAAACCAAACACAGCACACCACCCAAAACACACCATACCTACAGTGAAGCATGGTGGTGGCAGCATTATGTTGTGGGGCTGTTTCTCTTCAGCGGGGACTGAGCAATTGGTCAGGATTGAAGGGAAAATGGATGCTGCCAAGTACACCCAAATTCTTGAGGAAAACCTGCGGCCCTCTGCTAGACAGCTGAAGATGGGCAGGTGGTTCACCTTCCAGCACGACAACGACCCAAAACACACCGCCAAAAACACAACGCAGTGGCTAAAGGACAGGAAGGTGAATGTCCTTGAGTGGCCTAGTCAGAGCCCTGACCTAAATCCGATAGAACATCTGTGGATGGACTTGAAGAGTGCAGTCCATCGCTACTCACCATGGAATTTGACTGAACTGGAACAGTTCTGCAAGGAAGAATGGGCAAATATTGCCCAATCTAGGTGCGCAAAGCTGGTAGAGACATATCCAAACAGACTGATGGCTGCAATTAAAGCAAAAGGTGCCTCTACAAAGTATTAAATCAGGGGACTGATCACTTTCCCAACTCTGTTATTTTAGTTTTTCATTTTTTATTAATTATCAGAAATTGTGCCCTTTTTTTCCACTTGAATGTTGTAAGGCAATGTGTGTAAATAAAGCTGGAAAAATATGGATTTTATGTACTTTCATTTCAGGCTGTAAGTAAAAAAAAAGTGACTATTTCAAAAGGGTATGATGGCTTTCTATAGGCACTGTATGCCTTATCTCTTATATATGACCATGAGCAACGCTGTAAGACAGGCTGAGTGGGCGGGGAGCTAAAATTCACAAGCTCGCCTTATTTGACAGGACTATTGAGTTACTTCAGCAACGAGTTCTGTGTTTTTGAAATAGAAGGTGTGAGAGTACACCGCACCTCAATAAATTACAGCCATTTCTCTCTCATTTTCTTTTTTTTGGACACCGAAGCATGACACAGTGAAGCTTTACCATGTTATCTAACACCTATTGCTGTCCGTCACTGTTAATTTTTGTAGCTAGCTATGTTTGCTGGCTAGTAAACAACACACCTCCTCTATGAAGTGATGATGCTTACAAGGCGGTGATTTTTGGTAAGCTGTGATTGGTGTATTAAAATGGGCTGGGTTTTCTGATGTCACAAATACTCCCGTCAGCCAATAGAATCGGAACACCAGAATTTATTTATTTTTTACACGAAGGAGGAGCCTGACCCAGCTTTATCAGTGTAACCAGCGTTTTCAAAAGTTAAACTTTTTCACTTTCATCTGGTTTCACCCAAATATCAGCCTATTCGATGAAAAATCAGATTTTCCCTGTTCAGGAGCATTAACCCTACATTTAAAAAAATTATATATTTGTTTCAGATTTGATCCCATTTCATCCCAATTTAGTAGCCAATTATAGTAGTACACCCTCTATTTCTAATGTTAATCCCCCCTCGTATTGTGAGTTTGTTGCCGTAGCCCTGTGACCGGCAGTGACAGAGGACTGTCCAACTGACGATGACGATGACAATTTACATACATTTACATTTAGTCATTTAGCAGACGCTCTTATCCAGAGCGACTTAGACAGTCGACTTTACATACAATCCATTTATACAGCTGGATATTTACTGAAGCAATTCAGGTTAAGTACCTTTCTCAAGGGTACAACGGCAGTGCACCACCTGGGATTGAATCTGCAACCTTTGCGTTACAAGCCCAGTCCCTTAACCATTATGCTAACATTGCCGCCACATTTAATCCTACATTTTATTACTAATAGCGCTCTCCAGTGCTACACCACATTATAGATATGCTGATCCAGAGCTCCTTGCATAGTTCACATTTCAAACACAGCCCATATTTACACAGCAAGATACTAACCAAAGCTATTCATGTTGACTACCTTGCTAAAGGTCTATAGTGCTAAGTGCAGATTGTGTAGATTTGTGTAAAAAGAGCAATTTGAAATGCAGTGTGGGGTAATGGGGAGAGATGGGGGTTGAGGGTTCACATTTAGGGTATGGCTCAGCGAATGTACTGAATCTAAATGGCTTCAGCAAATATCCAGCAATATAAATGGATAGAATTTAATCCAGGCGAGTCAACCAGGATAAGAGCGTCTGCCTGCAATCAGCGCATTTCAGCCCGTTTATCCCCAGTGTTTGTGAGGCTGAAGGGGGAGAAGTGGACCCTTGTGTGTCTCCTGGATGCTCTGATTGTAGTGTGTTTTCGGAGTAAAGAGGTGCTTCAGTCGGACATTTTCCATTTGATTTGGTAATCCAAGATAGAGAGAGAGAGAGAGAGAGAGAGAGAGAGAGAGAGAGAGTCAGAGAGAGACAGAGAGGGAGAGGAAGAGAGACAGAGAGAGACTGTGTTGCTTTGTATGCCCCCCTCATTACAAGTTATTTTCCTTTTTATTTTGTTTCTAATTTAGGAAGGAGGGGAAGAAGAGGTGATTATAAGTGAGATCAAAGCGCAGCTTAGTCACGCGTGCGGCGGTGTGCTGTGCTCCGACGCTCTGATTGGCTGGCGTGTGTGTCTCACATGGTCCCTGCGGCCACATGCAGCCTGCATCCCGCCCCATCATGTCCCGAGGCCCCCGTCTAACAAGCCACATCTCTCAGGTGCTCTGTGCCTTATTACCTTGCGTTAAGATTATTCGTCGCTCACATGGCCCTCGGGGCGAGGTTCCACACTCTTTTCAGCATACTGCATTTGCACTGGCTGTGTTTGGGGTAAAGCGTCCACTTGGAATTTTAACCCGCAATCCGCCCCCCCTCTCCCCCACACTGCTCACCACACGCCTCAACTACGGCCCCTGACGGTCTGAGAGAGCGCAGGATTTGGCACGTTTCTCCGCGTCCCCTACACAGCCCTCGTTTGCTCACTGTAGGACTGGAGTCCCTTTACTCCTTTACTTTTTGTGAGCTGCATCTGACCCACGTCATAGGTTATTGTCTCATCCGAGTGTGGCCAGCATCCTCCGCAGCATGTGGAACGGGGTAATGTTCGCGCTCGGGCATTGTCCCGCGCACACGGTGCAGCCAGTGAGCTCCTTAGCGTGGCCCCCGAATCACAAAGCCCTGGCAATATGTACCTCCTCAGCGAACAAACAGCAGGGGCCCCCAGGGGCCGGGCTTTTAGCCTGCATCCTTGTGTGTCTGTGAGAGCATCGATCTCAGATAATATCCGCTGACCTCACTGCACAAGAACAGTCCAGGAAACTGAGATGATTTGCATGCCTGTGTCCGCCCCCTCCCCACCCACATGGATGCTATAAAAATAAACAATACGACGCTATAAAAAATGCACATGTGTGTTTATGTGTAAACTGTGTACCGCCCGAGGACATGGGACATGCATGTTTGATGTAGGTTTGAGCTGTGTCCGTGGCTTTTTGTGACTGGAGAAATGTTTGCAGTGGTCTCCCTCATATTAAATGAAGGGGCTGCTGCAGTACTCTACTGTAATGGTGGAGAGTACATCAGAGCCTGGCGCTCATCTGCTCTGCCATTAAATATTAACACTGGACCAATGTGTCTTAACTCACTGGACTCACTCTGAAATGAATGGAAGGTTAGCCGTGGAGAGGAAGAGCCCAGCTCACCCACTGTCACTGCCTGGACTGAGCTGCAGGACCCATGTGTGTGTGTGTGTGTGTGTGTGTGTGTGTGTGTGTGTGTGTGTGCGTGTGTGCATGCATGTGCGTGTGTGTGTCTGCGTGAGTGTGTGTGTGTAGGTGTGTGAGTGTGTGTGCATGTACAAGTGTGTGTGTGAGTGTGTGTGTGTATCTGCGTGTGTGTGTGTGTGTGAGTGCATGTGTGTGAGTGTGTGTGTGTGTCTGTGTGTGTGTGTGTGTGTGTGTGAGAGTGTGTGTGCGCGTTGACAGCTGTTACAGTAGTTTCATTCCTGGATCTCCCCTGGACCGATGAAGGCAAGAAAGTAATAATCTGTTCACAAATAGTGAAGGCACTTAATGGCTCTGATAGTTTATGTGAATTTATGATGACCAATAAGGTTGAAAACAGCAAGATGACTGATCTGAACCATTAGTAGTTTAGACATTATTCAGCAAAAGGTCCTAAAATTATGTTTCCCCAAGAGAGGGCCTACAGATTAAAACAGTTGGGTAATAAAAAGGATCATTGTTTTTTCATATGAAGTTCAGGTTAGTATGTTTGCATTTCTCTAGCTTATGTTAATGCTGCAGATATTGTTAGTAATCTGTTCCTTTCTGAATGTTACTGCACAGCCTCATAATGCTTTTTGATGGAGGGTATGAAGTGTTTGGGGAGAGGCTGGGCTACAGTTATTGTTTGTGTAGTGATCTGTGCACATACAGCATGTATGTGGTATTCATGCCACAAACATATGCACACTTTGAGGGCCATTCATAATTAACTCATGTTAACCACAGGGTTCCCACACATCATGGAAATCTCAAATCATTGAAAATTATTCTGTCATGGAAATGTCTGATTCCGTGTAACGTTATATCTATTTTTTTCTTCTTTTCCGATAACGTTACTGCTAAATAAGCGTTACTGATAAATGTCTGTTCCCCTGCCACTGTTGTTGCCAGCTGCCACGGCTGTTCTCTCTCACACACACACACACACACACACACACACACACACACACACACACACACACACACACACACACACACACACACACACACACACACACACACACACACACACACACACACAAACACAATGAGATGCGTATTTGCACTGATAACAAACCATGTTAAGTTATGAAAGTAAAGTCCATTTTTGGGTCAGTCGCAAATTTGTCATTGGAATGTCATGGAAAATGAAAATTTGATTTCAGTGGGAACCTTGTAACCGGCAACATCAGCCACTGGTCACACCAAAGACCATGACCGTGTTTCTTTGACACAACGCAACGTGTCGCTGCCTTTAATTGGGAAGAAAGGCAATATCTAGCAGTGGGTAATATCTAGCAGTGAATGGAGGGTGGGAGCTGCTCTGACGCCTCTAACAGGCTGGTTTCAGATCAGTGAGTAATGCACGGTGCGCATGACCCTCCGTAAGTGGCAACATTTCATTTTCCTCACACTTGAGTTATACCAGAGCCGCCCGTCTCACATGGAGTACTTCCGCTCTCCTAGTGTTGTCGGCAGGCTCTTCAGCGCCGCTCGCAGTTTGAAAACGTCGCTTTGAAACGGGCTGCGTCTCTGACACAGGGCCACTCCAAGCTGCGTCCGGGAGCCAGCGGGAGGGTAGACGCAGAAAGTGTCGAGGGAAATCGCGATTGCCGCCGGCTGTGGTCCACTTTCCCGCAGGCAACGGCGCACGGAGAGGATTTCAACCCTGTCTGAAAATAAACGTGGAAAAATGCCGAAAACCCAATTGCGCTTAAAGAGGCGCATTCGTTAGACGTACCCCGGAGAGAACAGCTTCCCCGAAGACTCTGTGCATTGGATCCAGACTCAAGATTGTTCTCTCCTTCCCTCTCGTTGTTATTCATGCGATTTAGCCATGATGTGTGATTTGTAGAACTGCCTGAATTGAACCAATGATAGCGCTTTCCTATGGATGGGCATGTGTTCGCCCCGCCCATTATGGAATTCAGGAAGTCCCCCTGGCCCATCACTCATGATTAATAACAGAGTTTTCTAAAAAAGGACATCACTTCTGAACGTCGAAAAACTAATTTAAACAATGCTACCATTCTCTAGTCGATGGTGGTCTTCAGTGGGGCAAAATTACTGGCCATTAGGTTGGATGTCCTGAGACAATGTTTAAAAGGGCAGGGTGGTCATTATCGTGATGCTCCAGGCGTTAGCTAATCCTTCATCTCTCTCGGGAGCCGAGCCTTGCTAGCTCAGGTGCGGACGATGGATTACCTGCCGGAACACAGAGGTAGGGCTAATTTTTTTGGTGGTGTTCATTTTCTGCCATCAAAGGGAAATCAAAAAGCAGAGCGTCACATTCAGTTTCTCTTGTTTCCTCCTGCTGTATTAGGCTCAGTTGTAAGAGGAAGTTTGAATAGGCCATTGACATTATTATGATTTGTCACAATCTGTCTCGGTTTGGTGCTTATTGTTGCCACGTCCTCATCTTCCAAGTCATGATCTTCAGCTTGGAAAGAGGCCATTTTGCGTGACGGAAGCCCACCATTTTAAATGGTCGTAAAACCAAAGGCAGTCTGTCTGTCTCGTAACAAAGACACTTTTGGGCACACCTGTCTATCTACCTTTGAATAAGAAGTATACTCTACTTGTGCATAATTTATTTTCATGTGTTTCCAACATGCACTATAGAAATATGGTATGATTGTTACTCATGCTGTGAAAGGGAGTGTGTGTATCTCTATGTGTATGTATATGCATGTGTGTGTGTGTGTGGGGGTGAGAGGGAGAGTGAGAGGGAGAGAGAGAGAGAGACAGAGAGAGGGAGAGAGAGAGAGAGAGTCTCAGAGTCCTCCGTGCTCTCTGCTCTCCTTATTAGGTGTCTAACCCCTGGCGAAGTGTATTTAGTGGATATTAATTTTCCCGTGGGCTCTTATTAAAGAGCCTTTGTGTTAATGACCCAATTCCCCACCTCAAGGTCTTCCAGGAGTTCTGAACCACACTCTACTCTCAGCTCCATATGTTCACCAGCTCTCTCTCTCTCCTTCCACACACACACATGCACGCACACACACATGCATGCACTCACACACACACCACACTCTCACACACACACACACACACACACACACACTTTATTATTATTTTATATTTTATAATATATAATTTGCGTAGACCTGATCTTATGAACTCAGGAAACCATACTTTCTGTCTTTCACACTCACGCACACACACACATGCACTCACGCACACGCACACACACACACTCACATACACACACACACACACACACACACACACACACACATACACACAGCTGATGCACAGACTCGCACTTAAAGCCTGTCAGACCGGCCTTTTCTGTTGTCGTGATGACAGATCCTCCTTGAGACACCCACTTAACTACGTCACTCCACATATTCCATCCCCTGGTGGAGAGAAGAGGAAGTGTACCTAGCTTTACCTGGTGCAACAGCTGTCAGGGTGCAAGGTGGAAGCCGATTGGTCAGTTTGGGCGGAGGTTGTGGGAAGGGAAGAAATCCGAATTTAGAGCCCCTGCAGAGAGAGATGGACTGCCCACACGGTGGCTACGATTTGCATGCAGTTGCTATAGTGATGGGAGTGCTTCAGCAGGGTGACCCAAATTGATTTCCCTGCAGCAGAGCGCCATGAGCTGGTCCCCTACCTGCAAGGTGAGGCGCAGAGAGGAGGAGGAGGGGAGGGATGGAGCAGCGAGGAAGAGGACAGAGCGAGCGCTGAAGAAGAGAGGAGGGGGGGGGTGGTCAGGAGAGGAGAGATGAATGAATAGAGAAAAAAGAATGGATGTAGAAGGGGAAGGAGAGGAGAGAAGATGAAAGAGGAGTGGGGGACTTCTCTCGCTCACTGTGTCCTACCCTGGGGTGAGACGAGGGTCTTTGGGGAAACAATATTTAAATACCACGCCAGGAGAACTCTACAGATGTGCTGAGAGAGAGACAGAGAGACAGAGACATGACAGAGAGACGGAGGGGAGGGCAAAGAGAGAGGCAAAACAAAAACAAACACTGTTAACAATCAATTGAGTACACGGAAACCACAAGAACCTGCTATACTAGATGGAGAGAGTTTGGAGAAAAACATTTTCACTGATCTAATTTATTTGCCATCCCACAAATCTTCAACATCGGGACTCAGATGGCAAAATAAAACTCCTTCGCTCCAGAAAGCTGTACAGAATGCCGGGATCATCTGAGACACACACAAAAGATCAAAGTCACACTGTACGTGTAATATACAGGGTGTAGAAATGAATAATGGAAACACCAAACAATATATGAATATTTATATTCATAATGAGTTTGGCCAAACTTTGCCTTCAGAACAGCTTCAGTCAGTCTTGGAATACTGTTATATATGTTTTTAACTGTTTCTAGTGGGATATTGGACCACAAGAAGGAAAGCTTCAGTTCTTTTAGAAATGAAGGCTATGGAAATCTACTCTGCACTCTATGTTTCAGAAATATCCATAAAGGTTCAATGATGTTTAGATCTGGTGATTGGGGAGGCCATGGAAAGCGTTTGACATCCTGGTGTTCATGAAACCACACTTAAATATTGAGGAAACACCATAGGGTGCGCATGGTCACCTAAAATGGCTTCATATTCCTTGGCTGTAATTCTACTATTCAGAGTAATAGTCGGACCCAATGACTATCACAAGATGGCTGCCCATGGCTTTCTCCAAACATAAACCCGTCCAGGTGTGGGAAACAGATGTCTCATCAGTGACCCTCATCAATATTACTTTCTGTCACTGCTCAGAAATTGAGGTTTTGTGCTCATTACACCAGGTTATGCATTGTTGTGCATTAGCCTTGCTTACAAGTGGTTTGCGAATGGCAGTGATACCCTAAATATCAGTTTTGTGAAGCTGAGACTGGGTCACGGAGATGTAAATTCAGTTTTGAGTCTGTTATTTTGTGTGTTTTTTAGAGACTATCCTGTTAAGTGTCCATCTATCCCTGTCAGTGAGCTTCGACTTGACCACTGTTCCTCTTTCCTGATGCAGTTCTTCCTTGTTTGGCGTATGCCGTCATGATTTTCAGCACTGTTTCTCTTGTGACACATTAAATAATTATCCTGTTTCTGTGACCGACACACCTGTTATTTGTCCTCTTTCAAAATGAGTTAGATCTCTCATGTTGCATTAGAAACTCACATATTAAGTGTTACTTTTAAAATGTCTTTTATAACAGGAACATATTGGTAATCAGTATTGATATTAATATGAAACACATTCCGTATAGACTTCTTTTTAATTGCAATTTAGTTACTTCAAAATAAAGTTATTTTCCATTATTTTGTCTATATTTTTATTCGTAGACAGTGCCTCAGGTATACAGACTTTTCTATTTCCTGGCTTAATAAACCTTGAAAACCTTGAGTTGATTCTTACAAGAATCTGGTTAATATACACCAAAAATGTTTTAGCACAATGAGTCCCAGATTCAAATTCAAAGGCACTTTGTCCTTAGTGAGTTTTGCTTTTTGGGATTTTCTTTCCTTTTGTACAAAATTTTATGAAAATAAAAACATAATGGAAATAGCATTGAGCTTTGTGTTAAAATTAAATTGCCTCTTGCCCTAAGTAACAAGTATGGGCTAAATTTGCTTTTAGCCATTTTATAAAATCCAGTTTAAAAAATTTCAAAATTTCCAGGATATATATTTGTTCAATTATTTCAATTTTAGAATAACAGTAAATAGCTTGAGGGGTTGCATTTCAAAAAACAAACAAATGAACATATCACCCCCCCAAAAAAGCTCTCTCAGGCATTTAGTATGCCCCATATCAGAAAAGCCTTGAAACAGTTTCTCTGTGAGACGAAGCTGTAGTGCACCTTGCACTAACAAAGTGGTTTGACAGCCATGCTGTGGTCATGACCTCCAGCCGTGCTGTTGTCATGGGCTCCAACCATGCTGTGGTCATGGGCTCCAACCATGCTGTGGTCATGGGCTCCAACCGTGCTGTGGTCATGACCTCCAACCATGTTGTGGTCATGGGCTCCAACTCTGCTGTGGTCATGACCTCCAACCGTGCTGTGGTAATGGACTCCAACCATGCTGTGGTCATGGGCTCCAACCGTGCTGTGGTCATGACCTCCAACCATGCTGTGGTCATGGGCTCCAACCGTACTTTGGTCATGGGCTCCAACTCTGCTGTGGTCATGGGCTCCAACTCTGCTGTGGTCATGACCTCCAACCGTGCTGTGGTAATGGACTCCAACCATGTTGTGGTCATGGGCTCCAACTCTGCTGTGGTTATGGGCTCCAACTCTGCTGTGGTCATGACCTCCAACCGTGCTGTGGTAATGGACTCCAACCATGCTGTGGTCATGGGCTCCAACCGTGCTGTGGTCATGACCTCCAACCATGCTGTGGTCATGGGCTCCAACCGTACTTTGGTCATGGGCTCCAACTCTGCTGTGGTCATGGACTCCAACCGTGCTGTGGTCATGGGTTCCAACCGTGCTGTGGGCATGGGCTCCAACCGTGCTGTGGTCATGGGCTCCAACTCTGCTGTGGTCATGACCTCCAACTGCGCTAGTGTTGGAAATGAGGACGAGGTGGAGAGGTGGGACCAGAGGAGAGATCCTTTGTTAAGATAAAGCTCTGTGTATTTACTATGTTTTTTATTAATACTACACTATGGCTGTGTTCGAAACCGCTCACTCGTTCACTCGTTCCCTATTCCCTATATAGTGTTTACTATATAGTGTACTATGTAGTGAACGACAAACTGTTTTCGGATACTACAACTGAACGTCATTTGCGTCAAAAAAAAGTGCCGGATATTCAGGTGACGCAAGCGGATGCGCCCAGTATCGCGTAAACAAACCGAGTACTCATGGCAGCAGGTTGAATGGTAGCGGGTTTGCATGTTCAGTTTTGAATGTTAAATCCCCAATAAATTGTTAAAATTCTAATGATGTGCAAGTCGTTTTGTCAACTGTGGTGCTGTCTGCTAGCCACTGCTTTAGCCACCAATAGCTACCGTTATGGAAGTCGTGAGCTAACTAGCTTGTGTGCTAACGTTAGGATAACTCACGAGCTCACGACTAGCACCAACTCCCATAGCGATAATAACGGTAGCTATCGGTGGTTAAAGCAGTTAGCTAACGTTACCACCATGATTCCTGTTTCTGTTTTACTGCTGTTGGCTCAACGTTTGTTCTTGAGGCATAAACGGAAGTGTATGTATGACGGTATGACACGACCGCATTGCATTGTGGTACACGGGATAAATTGTAGGGTACATTCGCTGTTCACTACAAATCATGGTGAATTGTGGGTATTTTCTCGTTCACTATATAGTGAACGAAATTAACAGTTTAGAATTTGTCGCACACTACAAAATGGCGTACACACTATATAGGGAGCGGTTTCGAACACAGCCTATGTGTGTAAAGTTCATGTTTTTCCATATCCTCACTTCCTCTTCATGAAGAAATGTTGCCTTTGTGGTGTTCACTGCAAAACAGAGGGGCTTGTCAAGGTATGTGTCCTTTGGGACAGACACCAATATGATTATCTCATATGTTTGTGTGGATATGCCTTTATGATAGGAACCACTCAGGGCTGCATCTAACTCTCACTTCCTGATGCTTCGCCTGGTTCGCACTCCGTGGACCAGAGGCATTTATCGTTCATGAAGCAGTAGGGGAAATTCTCAGTAAGCACTTACAATATTTTAAAAACAGTTACATTTCTCATCTCATGTGAGCAAATATAGATAAAAGCTTGTGGACAAATGCAATCTAAAGCATGTGACTGTGAGAGCCGGAGCCCTAATGGAGGTGCCCGGACGTGATGGGATCTGTGGGAAGCGCGGTTTGTGTTTCTCCATACACAGCGCATTAAGGGCTTATTTAAGGCTCAATATATACACAACAGATGGATGTAGTGATACACATTTTAACTGCTGTGTCACTATGGAGGTGTGCTCATGAAATACATTGTAACATTTTGGTGGCTGATATAAATAAATGATCTCAAAATATCTGTAATATAAAAACATATGATACAATAAACAGTGATGTGTTAGTGGTCCAAGAGACAACTCAGATTCTCCCAAGACCTGGAGAGAGAAGTGAGGAGACACAGCCATGAGTAGAGTAGGGAAAATTGATTAAGCAATGTGCACACAGGGAGAGCCGTTCAAGGACAAAAACCAACAAAGCTCTGAAGACTTCATCTCCTAACTCCCATTGTTATACCAAAACATGGTGGAATCTTCCCACCCCTCCCTGCTGTGCCCTCCCATCAATACCTGGCATGATGAATACATTTACATACATTTCATATACTGTTGGTCAACTAACACCCCAAACTATGACCATCCATAGATTTCAACCAATTACACACGCAGGCCGAAAAGGCCTGCTACCTCCTAAACCTGACTTGTGCTAAGGGTGGCACGTGGGCACGCGCCTCGGGTGCAGATGACCTCAGCCCCATAGCTCATATCTCACATTGACGTTCCCAAACCATTAAGAGTCAGGCCCACTCCCGACGCCTCCACAAGGCCTGAGAAAAGACAGGACAGAGTGTGTCTATATGAGTGTGTGAGTGCAGATCTACTCCTATGTGTGTGCATATACTCCATTAGTGAGTGTGGAATGTGAGCTTATGTAAGTGTACAGAAATGTGCAAAACAAGAAAGAATAAAACAGAATAAAAACAACTTGAGGTAGTTAGTGTGCCATATATAGGTCTGTGCGTGAAATGTTTTGCTTTCCAACTCCACCACATCAAACGGGTATTGGCCAAATAGGTGGAAACACCAATATGATAAGACGATGGTATCCTACTTTGTGGAGTTCTTGACCCACCATTCTTGATGAAACTGCTCACACCCTAGATTGAAATTTGCAGTCAATTGATCAATTAGAGTCAGTGCAGTTGGTTGCCTGTTTAGACTCACATCTCAAACTAATGCATGGACGTCACGACCCAGGAGTATGCGACGATCTGACCCTTTTTCTTAGTCTCACCGAAAAAGACCCTACCAAAAATCCCTGTAACCCGTACACACACAATTTCATTAAAAAAAATGTAGAAACACACACAAACACACACAGAAACACACACACACACACACACACACACACACACACACGCACATATATATATAGTCACACTGCAGAGTGAAAGCTAACACCACCAACACAGGACACAACACAGATACGTTGGTAAAGAAAGACTTGCTCAGTGCTGCCTCCTCTCTGTACTCTGTTTATTGAGGTTCAACCCCCCATTAGATACAAACTGATTCCCCTTGAACATAATAAGCTCCTGGCCATATTTTCTAATTAGTTTATTTATCCATTTGTGACTTGAGCTTTCCTCCTGCAGTGTGGCGTCATTAGCACTTTGAGCTGGTCTTGCCAAAGACCTCACAGGCGTGCAGTCTAAATGTTGAGTCCCACACAAGAGGGAGCGAGCGAAGCTGTTTAAGGCTTACCAGTGGGCCCCCAATGTGGTTTGCCTGTCCTGTAAAGTTAGCTAAAACAGAGGTTTATGTGACAATTTTCCATATGTCCATGTTCCTTTAACACCACTGTGTTCGATGCACATAGAAGCCTCTGTTAAAAGTGGCTGCTATCACAGACATTGGGCTTCATTTATATTGATTTATGGAATTTAAAGACAACTGCCATTTTGCAATGCATTTGGCTTTACAGTGGAGTTTTTGTGCAGCGAAGCAGTTCTGGAAACAGAAGTGTCACTCACTGACTGAATGACTCAGTGCTCCTGCAGTTATTAATTTTGTTTCACTAGAAGAAAAAGCTCTGCAAAGTGCCCAATGTGGACAGTCCCTGCTTTGTTTTTCATTTTTTTAGTTCTGACATTATACACAGAAATGTTTGATGGGCATGACCAATCATTCATGGAGTAAAAATGGTGACGGGCCACTAACAACAATCAAACAATCATAATTCAGCTAACGCCGGACCGCAGCTAAAGCACAATGCATACTAAAAGCACAATGCATACTAAAAGCTACGTTTAAGATGGTAAGGTATGAAAATAATCACAATCCTTCACATTGGGTTCATACCGATTCATTTAGTGGGAAACAACCTCCAGCTGCAAGACAGTGGCTGTTTTACAATCTGCAGTCCACACAGTACTGCTGGAGAGCGCTAGCGCCGATTTTAGGAGAGGTATATCTCTCTCATAGGAGCATGTGAGCATAGGGATACAGGGATTGTGTCCCCTCCACTGCGGACTGCCAGTCATGGCAGGCTGGTGACACACTGTAGCCGAGGCTGTGGCTCAAACCTGCGGCTATGAGGCCTAGTCTGCTCACGGTGATAACCTTTACCGACTGTGCCACTCTGGAGCACCTCTTAATGTTTCGTAATGTTTAACATAGTTGTGGCAATGAGGGGATTCCTAGCTCGCCTACCTCCAACATTGCATTTTCACTGAAAGTAGGATCCATTCAGTGATAATTCTTGCTGAACTAGTGACTTGTTTTTGGTCAGCTGAGGGACGTTATGGTATATCTACGCACTATTTTCAACTTGACAACATCTTCAAATATTTAACCTTCAGAATGTTGTGGTTAATGAGCAGGTGTGTAATTAGTCCTGTAATAACCTAATTACATTGCTATTTTAAACAAATGAGGTCGGTGAGCTCATGAACTGTGTATTAGCAGAGCCCATTAGGTTAATCAAAATAAGCACAATATTACCGCCTGATTTTTAATTGCTCGGGGACTCTCATATCGTTATGGAATAATGGATGACTTCACTGACTATGTGCTGTGCTTTGGTAATTTTCCCATTAACCTCTTCCAACCCCACCTCAGGAAGTACAGTAGTGTCATCACGTATCTCTTAATGACTTACATCATTGTAATTGCAGAGCAGTTATTTGTCACAGTCATGTTTTCTGTCTATTTAAAACTGCTGCAGTTGGCTGTGGATGGGTGTTTGAACACATGTTGCCACTTGAGGAAATGAGTGAGCGAGATAATGAGAAGAGGAATATAAGAGTGCGTGTGCCTACGGGTGTGTTTGTGTGTGTGTAAATACAAGAGTGTGTGTGCCTATGCGTGTGTTTGCACATTTGATTTGTTTGCTTGTTTGTGTTTGTACACACAAGAGTGATTCAGATTCAGATTCAGATTCAGATTCCTTTATTTGTTACATCTGTGATACTAGGTACACCAGAGTAAAAATCTTGGGCCTGGCCCCTCAACTTCGCAGCATCAGAATAAACACACAGAAAAACCACACATTGTAAACAAAATAGTAATACCCGTAATAGTAATGACAGTGCAAATGAGCATACAACAGTGCAAATGAGCATACAGAATAAATATATAAAAATATATGGTAACAATGTAATATATGGTAACAATGTAATATATGGTAACAATGTAACTTAAGTACAGTCTTAAAGTACAAAATAGCAGAATAGCAGACTCAGTGGTAGTGCAGCAAGTGGTACTAGGGGTGACTGCGTGTGTGTGCGTGTGTGTGTGTGTGCACATGTGTATTTGTTCATATAAGTGTGTATGTGTGTGTATGTCTGTGGGCATGTTTCTTTGTGTGAGAATGGGGAGACTGACAGCATGGTGAGGTCATGGGGAGCGAGGACGGATGGGGTGACAGTGAGCATTACCGTCATGACCAGAGAGAAGGGGGGGGGGGGCAGGGTGCATCCGCCTCCCTGTCAGGAGTCTGCCAGCAATGTGCTGAAACAGCACTTCATCACACGGGCTGAGCGATTGAAAGGATTCAGAGCGCAAATCAGCTCTCCTCTGGCGAGGGTCCATCTATCTGTCCATCTCTCTATCCAGCCGTCTATCACCTTTATTTATTCATAAATTCCAGTCGTCTCTTTATTCGCGGCGGCCATTTCCCCCCGCATCCTCCTTTCTTTCAACCCGCGGTGTCGAGTTGCCTCTCTCACTGGCCGTCCTTTAGAGCCATCGACCGCGAGGGGAGCGCCGCTCCCACAGGAAACAGGGAATTAAATACAGGAGAGAAACTCCCGCTCTGTCCGGCGGAGAAAAGTAGCGCACGGTCATCGTTCAACTGAGGAAAGACACACAAAAAAGCCAAGCATCGGAATGCCAGTTTAAAAAAGGTCCTGTTTATGGGGGCTGTTTATGGGCTTGTATGGACTTCATTTGCTGTGTGTGAGGCCAGTGACAGGGCTCAGAGCAAGCCCTTCGGTCTGACAATTAGAATAAGGGCTGGAGCAGTGTTTGACAGTGGAGCAGGGGGTGAAAGCATGTAAAATCCCGACCCTTTATATGACTCGTAAAACCTTCACCTGCTCTCACAACAGGCTGCTGGGCTTGTATTTCGCTTCTCCTGGATTGGGGGGATCTAGATCTCTTGCTATTATTATTATTATTGTTATTGTTATTATTGTAATTATTATTATTATTGTTGTTGTTGTTGTTGTTGTTGAGTACCTGCCAGGAAGATGGTCTTATTCAGGCTGGCAGTGGACATGTTTATATTTGACTTGCTAGCTGCTGTGTTTATACAGCTGGATGTGTACTGAGGCAGTAGGGTTCAGTGCACTGCTCCAGGGCTACATGTGCCCCACCTGTTTCTCTGGTCAAAAATCCCTGTGCCTCAGTCACCAGTCGCCCCACGCAACACTGCCACCTGCTGGCTGTTCCCAAAGCTGCCGGGAGGTGTCCATTCTCTCTGCTGTGCTACGGCAGGGGGGGTTGGCAGGGGCGGAGGCAGGGGCAGCATGGGCATGGTTGGGTATCAGAGCTCTGACAGGACAGGGCCCGAGGTTTTCATTCTGTTCGTTTTAAGAAGGAACGTGATGAGGTGCCCTGTAAATGACGAATTGTAAATGTGAGAAATTCTGGTCTCATTGATTATTTGAAGAGGGGATGACACATGGTTGAAATGTGCTCATGAGCCTTGCACAATCACACAAACAGCAGAAGTGACGCATACATGTGTGTGGTTTATTTGCGTGTGTGCATTTGCATTTGCAATAAATTCACACAAGAGCCTTGGAACATTTTTTCTTTTTCATGAATATTTAGGTATGTTCCAATTCCAATTTAGGTATTGTCCTTTGACTCACCATTATCCAACGTTGAATCCAAATTTCTTCAAAAATTTAACAGAAAGTGATTTGTGATTCAAATATCCAGAGTGTATCTCTGTGTGATTCCAGCCCTTGAGCCCGCAATGATGCTCTGATATGTGTACTCATGTTTAATGGACATTGAGTGAGTTGGAGGATGATGGATGATGTTGATGATGCTGAAAACTCTTAATTCATGTCAGAACGATCTCACCAGCAGACTAAATACACAATTACAACTGTGTTATAGCTGAGAGATTTGTACATGCTTGAAAAGCCAGATACTGTTTAATATTGAGTGCTAAAGCATCAAATAACCATTTTTACGTATGTGCCACTAGGATTAGCCGCATAATAGTGGCTATAATTTTCTCTCCTGTCCATTTCCTGTCTGTTTTAATGAACATAGATTATCGTTTAGTGTGTGTATTCTTAAAGAAGGCTGCCCTGTTGGCTTTGGGGGGACCGCTGATTCACTTTAAATGGAAATGGGAAATAAATCTAATCGGGGATATTTTTTTGCATCTGCAGATCTGCGGGATATTCTTGCCGAAAGGGCTGGTAATGCAGCAGAGGAGTGGCGTAATGGCGAAAGTGTGTTAGCTAAGCGAGCGAGCGTCGGGGGACGCACAGCGAAGCGCTCATCCGTCTCCAGCTCTCTGCTCGCGACGCGTCTGCGATATCGCCTTCGCTGCCTCGACAGCGGCTGCGCCCGCTCCGGCCTCACGTCTCCTGAGAAGCACATCCGAAGGGCAGGGGCAAATCGGGTTTGAGGGACACGTGGTGAATGTTTCCTAGAGCTGCGTCAGGAATGAACCGCCATTCTCGTGGAAAGGGAATTTGAAGACCTGGCGGGCGCTCGCGTCGCCGATGGCTTCATCAGGTGAACCTGTGACTGTTCATTACTGTGAATAAAACCCGAACCCTGATCGGTCAGCTGGCACTGTGGCTGCCGAGCAGTGTGCTCACATGCCTGCGTGACTTTCCCAGAACACTTCATAATGGAATGAATCAACATTAATGGGCGGTGTACGGTATCAGCACCTGGCCCAGTTAGAACACACTTAGGCTGCCTACACTGGGGGTTCTGACTGTCGGGTTCACGTCATTCCCCCTGGGTCCGCCGAAGACACCGGAAAGATTGGGACCCGCCTAACGGTGCCGCAGGGCTTCCGATAGCGTAGCGGTCTAACGCACCCATATTGTGAGCTGCCTATCACGGTTGCGGTTCGAAACCCAACTGTACCAGACCAGCCCTGGTGGGGAGTCCCGATTGGGGCCGGAGATTGTTTGTCCACCCCAGGGGGAGGGGGGAGGGAGAGCTGGCCCGAGCTCACCGAGGAGCAGTAGGGCGACCTCGTGAACAGAGTTGGACGAGTTGCGTCTCAGAGGAGGCGGACATTGCCTTGAGGCATTAGCTCGTCCCGTGGAGGCGGGTGGCGAGTTCGTGGGGGAGGGTATAATCAACTACCAAATTGGGAGAAAAACAGGGGAAGAATCTGAAACAAAAATGTAAATAAAATAAAATAAAAAAAGATGGTGCTCCAGAAGGCTTATTCCCGACAGAGAAGTTCCGTGGACTGAGAGACCCCACGGAGTATGCTTAACACACCGGAATGAATTTTCCCTCTTTGTTTTTTACTGCAGTAAAGGTTCAGGCAGCGTTGAACACTAAATGAGCTGGCCGATCCTCTCCTAAGATTGTTCTTTCTCTGCGTTCGCTCACGAGAAGCGACCCTCGCCGCGTTGGATTAAACGTCTCGCCCTCGCCGTCGGTCCGTTCCCCGGCATGCTGCGAGGGCTTGTGATTACCTCCGCTCGCTGTTTGCCTTCAGCTCACGCAGGATGACAGCTGTCAGCTTTTTCAGGTGTTATTCGGCCGGCATGCTATTAGTGTCCCCCCCCCCACCGTGAAAAAGGGCGCCTCAGGTACTGTTCAGCCATAATGATTTTTCCATTAAAAATACACCAATATTTGCAGGCCTCTTGTCTCTCTTTTGCACTGCCAAGGTGGGGGAAATGGCAGCGCTCCATGTTATAAAGGGGGGAGGGGGAGGGGCGAGATCAGGCTTTTAGCTTGTCAGGGGGATAAGGCTTGACAAATGGCGAACAGCGATCAAGGGGAATTTCTCTTAAATCTGTCTTGCGGTAACTAGTCTCTTTTTGTCAGCCAAATCCCTCATGTACCTTCTCTCCACAGACGTTGTCTGGCTGCGGCTATTTGAAAGCATTGCGATTTTTATTTTTTTAGTCTCCTGTTCTTGGTTTCTCTTGTCTTTGCGCCAATCCTGAGATAAAGTGTTGCCTTGTTTTCTGTCCCGCGTTACATATGAAGCGAGATGCAACTGATGACTTGAAAACAAAAACAAAACAATGGCGTTTCCTCATTTGAATGTTGAATGTCAGAAATGATTCAATATTGACATGCTGGGATTGCGCAGAGCTGATTTACTTCTGTTTTGGGCGAAGTGGGGGATTGTGAGTAACGGGGAGCTCAGAGGGAGATTATGTCCTCGAGGGAGAAACGTGTCTCTCGTCTCACCCTAAGAGACTATCATAGTTATTCTCTCTGACTCAATAACACACTTCTCTGCTGTGCCTTTTCAATTCATTTACAGTGAGACTGGAATATTTCCTGACCCTTTAAAACTGCACTGCACTGCATCTTCTCATCATTATTATTCAAAGCGCCAGTTTGCCAGTGGCATTGACAGTGTTCCAGTGTGACAGTTGTAGTTAGGACAGGACAGTAGGACAGTGTGACAGTGACAGTGTGACAAGGTGACAGTGTAACAGGGTGACAGGGTGACAGTGGGAGGGTGACAGGGTGACAGTGGCAGGGTGACAGTGTGACAGCATGACAGTGACAGTGTAACAGGGTGACAATGTGAACGTGTGACAGTGACAGTGTGCCAGTGTGACAATGATAGGGTGACAGTGTGAAAGGGTGACAGTGTGACAGTGTGACATGGTGACAGTGACAGGGTGACAGTGTGACAGCATGACAGTGACAGTGTAACAGGGTGACAATGTGAACGTGTGACAGTGACAGTGTGACAATGATAGGGTGACAGTGTGAAAGGGTGACAGTGTGACATGGTGACATTGACAGTGACAGGGTCACAGTGTGACAGTGACAGGGCGACAGGGTGACAGTGACAGGGTGACAGAGTGTGACAGTGTGAGAGTGACAGTGACAGGGTCACAGTGTGACAGTAACAGGGTGACAGTGTGTGACATGGTGACAGTGACAGTGACAGGGTGACAGGGTCACAGTGTGACAGTGTGACAGTGTGACAGTATGACAGTCCACTGTGTGTGACAGTGGAACTCAGGAGAAGAACAGCCGCCTCAGAGCCATTGATGGTAATTCTGACAGAAATGTAGGCACCATATTTTTTTATCATGTTTGACATCCCCCCCCACACACACACATTCACAAATACGCACCCACACATGAACACTCTCTCTCTCTCACACACACACACACACACACATATGCAGACAGGCCCATACAATTCCCCGTGAGCCTGCTTGCTGTCAGTGTAGGGCATGCCCACACCATTACCCATGATGAGGAACAGAAAAACAACAAGGAACAAACACAAAGAAAAGGGATAGATGTGTGTCAGCACAAACAGAGGATGAGCAGCGGGGCCAGATGACAGAACCTTGGTGTGCTGTGTGTGTGTTTGTGTGTGTGTGCTCTCTGTGTCCATGTGCACTTGTGTGTGTGCTCTATGTGTTGATGTGCATTTGTCTGTGTGTGTGTGTGTGTGTGTGTGTGTGTGTGTGTGTTTATGTGTTCATGTGCACTTGTGTGTGAAGGGTAATCGGCCGTGTGTCAGGTCACAGCTGGAAACAGAAGAGATGTGCTTTGGCAGGGCGTTCAGTGGGCAGGCTGAGATGCAACATGCCCAGCGTTCAGCGTTCGTTCATCTTGTCGGTAGGTCTGAGCACGCTTAGTTTCTGTTCTGCTCCTTCTGTCGCTTCCGGTGGCACATTTTAGAACAGTGTCTACTCTTACTGTCGTAGTAACCAGAAATGGTCTGGCCCAGCGATGGACATAACTTCATGTGCAGGTGGCATCATTGATTGAAGATACAGTATGTCTGTTCCTCAGGACGTGGACCAGACCCAGTGAGCACAGAGATTCATTGCAGATTTCTCATTGGTTTAGACGAGCATCCCTCTCCACTGCCTTTCTCACTCTCCGAAACCTATGGCGAGAGAATTCCACAGAGATTTTGTCTCTTTTTTTTACCGTATTTTAAAATCGAGTCAAGGAGAGAGGGGGAGAGCGAGAGAGCGAGAACAGGAAAGAAAGAATGAATTGAAGCAGAGAGACGAGGAGACGTGTGAAGGACTGCCTGAGTCACCGTGCACAGGGCCGATCGTATATCACGCCGCCGAGCGCCAGTGGGTGTGAGCAGGCTCTGTGTCTCCAGCTGGGGCAGAGGACAAACTCCTTCTCCTTTCCTTTATCGCTCCTTCACCGGCCGCACCGTGCCCTGTCCCTGCCCCATCAGAGCACTTAAAGATGTGAACGGAGTGGTGCTCTCTGCCCCCCGCCTGGGCTGGGGCTGGCAGGGGCTCGGGTGTGCCAGGGTGGGGGCAGCATTCTGGGGGTAATCTACTCCGGGCCCCAGGGCTGGACCGGCCAGCGTGACTGAGCGAACATCAGATTAATGAGGAGGGAGCCAGGCTCTTCTCTCTCTGAGGCTGAACACAGCATGGGCACATGAGAGAGAGAGGGAGGGAAGAGAGAAACAGGAAGAAATGAGAAGGAGAGAGGAAGCAAATAAGAGAGAAAAGAGAGAGGTGGACCTCCTCATTGTGCCCTGTGTTTGGCCAACCTGGGTCCCACAACTTTGAATTACAGAGAGATAGACAGAGAGAGAGAGAGAGAGAGAGAGAGAGAGAGAGAGAGAGAGGGAGAGATGAAGACAGACAGAGACAGAGAAAGATAGATAGAGAGAGAGAGAGAGAGAGAAGAGAGAGAGAGAGAGAGAGAGAGATAGATGAAGAGAGAGAGAAGTAAGGGCCCTATTTTCATGCCTGCGCTAAGCGGCGTTATGCCCTAGCGCTGGCAAATTGCCAGTTTCGTCTGTCGCAAACTGAATATTTCCCATCTCCTCCGAGTTTGGCAATTTCGTGGTGCGCAGTGAAGGCGTTTGCGCAACTATGGGTTGGGCAGCGCAATAGGGGGTGTGACAATGAAAACAGTGCAATGCAAGTTTGGTGTCAAATAATGAGTTTGTGTTAATGTCCAACTAGACCACTTCTTAGCACAAATGCTGGCGCTCTGTGCAATTTGGAGACTTTATTGATGCGCACATTATCTGAAATCACATGAGAATGTTTTGTGAATATTGTTAATTTTCTCCCCACGTTGAGGCAAATCGTCCAATCCATGGGTAACTTGCAAGCGCAATCAATTAAGCTAAAAACTATTTCACCACAGCTTGTGGTTATTCAATGCACGGACATGAAAGACTGAAGCCAGCAGGCCA
Organism: Aldrovandia affinis; assembly: GCA_029706075.1. Taxonomy (NCBI): domain Eukaryota; kingdom Metazoa; phylum Chordata; class Actinopteri; order Notacanthiformes; family Halosauridae; genus Aldrovandia; species Aldrovandia affinis. The sequence goes on from JAINUG010000245.1 coordinate 440,961, forward strand.
TCCATCGCTACCGTTCAGTAAGACACACCTGTTAAATAAAGATATATTTGTATGCACATTGTTTTTCTTATGTGAAAGGGTTTTATTCTTTCCATTTGCACTACAGAAAACCCTGGGTTTGGTAGCCGGTGTTGGCCAGATGACTATCAGTTCGGCTGTACATGCAGTTTCTTCTGCATGACGAACATAAATTAAACAGGCCTAGTTGCAGTTGTGAGTTTGTTATTTATTGCTTTCCATTTGACAATTACATTAAATTAGAAGAAAATAAACGTGATTTTTTAAGTCGGAAAGCCTACAAATATGGAAAAAAAGAGATGGTAAAATAAAACACTTTCTTTTACCAATGTAGGTCTCAAAATATAAACTCAAATCATGAAAATAACAAATTAATGTGTGCCTTGTTTTCCCCCTTTGATTGCGCGCCAACTTTTCCGCACCTCCCGCACCTTCTTTAGAGAAGCGCTCCTGGCGCAGCGTGGAAAACTGTCATCCATGTGAGGAAATAGCCAATTTGCTATACCGTTAGCGCACTGGTATTTAAAGGGATTGGAAATAGGTGTTCTGAGTGGCCATTATGAAACCAAACCCCCACCACACCCACATGTATTTTTTAAAAGTTAATCCAACCTCTTTTACAACTGCGCCGGAGGTGCAATTTTGTCCTAAATCACAAAATTACCGAAATTGCGTTAGACACTCCCTAAAGCGCCACCGTCTTCGCTTTGCGTCTGCGTTACCGAAACCGTCCTAATTCACCAAAATAGGGCCCAGAGAGAGAGAGAGAGAGAAAGAGATGGAGCACTCTGCACTCCGTCTTGTCACCATGTACCACTATTTAAAAATGTGGAACAAAAAAGAAATTATAATCACAAGACGAAGAAGAGCCCTTTCTGTCAGATGGAGTCTGGCGCCGCACTACGTCTCTTCTGACTGCGGCCGCAGGTCAGCGCCCGTCCGCTGCTTCCCAATGCATCATGGGAACACTATTGAGCTCCCTGAAGGTCTCATTGACCTCTTATTTCTCCATTGTGTCAGGAATCTCCCCTGTACCTGGGACTGTTATCTGCACCACCAGTCCACCACACTACCCCTCCTCTGCTTCCTCTACCTGATGATGTGTTTGGCTCACCAACACAAACAGATCGTGTCCTGTTTAATAGAGTCACTCCGTTCCCTCAAAGACAAAAGGAGAAATGACTGCAATCAGACAAAGCCCTGGCGTTTCGGAGAAAGCTCACAGACACAGTGGCAGAAACAGGGGTTACTGAAGTGGGCCGCCGTTTGCTGTTTGCTGCCGTGCTGGCTCCTGTCCTGTTTTAAAAAAAGAGGGATTAGGCGATGTGCTCTTTGATTAGGACGTCAGCCGAAGGCAGGAGTCGTGAGCGGAAGGGCAGGTGTCTGACATGCTCTGAGCATCATAACTTTTACCTACAAACTTCTTCCCCTGATTCACAAAATGCTCCTCCGTTTGTCGGGTAAAGTAGACGTCTTCGTTTTCAAGTAGAAAATGATCATGCTACTAACATTTGTGAATTTTGTGTCTCTGAATTTATGGGATTCTCTTCCAGTAAGAAGCTTTTAATGTTACCCCTGCCAGTGTAAACAGATAATGAGGGCTCTTTGAGGAGGAGGAAAAAAGAAAGAAAAACATCTTTGCTTATGATAATTATAGGCATTGCAGTGTTTGTGGCGTGCGATAATCTCCACACAGAGATAATGAGAGTTGAAGGAGATGAGGCCTCCGCCGCTGCGGTCCTTGATTAATACGTGGCTGTGATCTGATGTTGCTGTGGAAACGGCGCTTCCCGGCGCAAGGTGGCACACTGGGCGTGGCGGCACCTTGGCATGCGGGGAGGGATGGCCGGGCGAGGGTGGCTGGCGTCACTTTCTGTGCATCCTTGTGTGTTTTTGTGTTCTGTACCTCTTGTGTGTGTGTGTGTGTGTGTTGTTTGTGTGTATGTGTGTGTTTGTGTGTGTGTGTGTGTATATCCAGAGTGTTTCTTGGATTCTTGAGCTGGTGGCAGAGGCTGTAAACAGTAAGAGCACTGTATGTTTCAAGTGCTCTCTAATTGCCTATTGTTATTGGCCCCTTTAGCCAGCCTGCGGAAGGAGAAAGCACTGAGTCGGGAGGACAGTGTCTACTGTCATGCTGTTAAAGAGTTGTGCCACAATACGATCACAGAAGTGTGACATACCCGTGACCCCGTCGGGCCCTGTCAGGGGTTGCGACACCTCGCACTGAAGCCTCGCCTCACGCTCTGAGACATCCCTTAATGAAATTTGCTGAGCAGCGGAACAGGCTGGGAGGTTTGGCAGTGCTTCGGGACATATGGCCAAGCACTTCGAGATTTCCATGGCAGGTGGTTTGATGCCCTGGAATGGTAGATGTGTTTGGCACTTCAGGCATAGTCTACTGGGGATGAACTTTCTGAAACTACCCGGGGACAGACCCTGTGGAATTACGCATTTAAATCACTATCACTTTATATCTCTAGATGCTTTAGCAGAATGTGTTGGTGAAACATTGCTTTAATGCTTTTCAGTTTGCTCTCCAGTATGGTGCTGACCTGGTGCTGTGTGTCTGTTGGGTAAGGAGGCTGTGTTGTGTGTGTTGGGTAAAGAGCAGAACAGTGCAGGTTTGGTTTCTTGGTGGGGTGCTGCCATTGTCAGTTGTCAAAAGGAATTTGTTCAGTGAATATCCAGCTCTACGGGTATTATTTGAGACCTGTATTAGTTGCTCGGAGTGACAGAGTCTGGTAAGGACAGTCATTGTGTGGTGAGTGGTGGTGTGGTCTACAGGGTTTCCACACAGACCACACAGCGACCGACGGAATGCGTCCCTGAAATGTCTCTTCTTTCATGAAGAGAAAACGAAGCCACTTTAAAAAACAGTTTTTCCCAGGATGAGTTGGTGAATCACAGCACTGTTTACTGTTTTATCATACCTTAGCGTGTACGTGAACAGTATCACCAAAATGATTCACACTCTTGATAAAGTTGAGCAAAGAAGGCTGTATAAAATAAACAATACAGATAATGAGCTTTATGGTATGCTCAAAAACAACATAATAATCCTAAATAATACAATTGCTCAGAGAAAAATATTTTGTTTAACAAGTAATCTTTTTTCCCAAAATGTGTCACACCCCTGTTTTCAGTACTTTGTGCACCCTGCCCATGCAAAGTTAACACCACCGAGTCTCATCTTCTATAGTGTTTTATGAGATTGTTGAACCTATTGGGGGGAATCTTTGACTATTCCTCCATACAGAATCATTCAAAATCCTTCAGATGTTTCAGTCTGTGCTTGTGGGCTGCCCTCTTCGATGGAAAATAACACATTTTTGATCAGGTTCATGTCTAGAGACAGAGATAGCCATTGCAAAACAGTAATTTTGTGGTAAATGAACCATTTCTTGGTTGATTTGAGGTATACTTGGGATCATTGGCTTGCTGAATGATCCATTTGTGGGTAAGGTTCAGCTTCTTGGCAGATCCAGGTTTTTGCACAAATGTCTTGGTACTTGCTGGAGTTATATCCACCACCATATTTCACAGTAGGTATGATGTTCTTTTCAACATAAGAGTCCCTCTTCCCACACCAAACCCACCAAAGATGTGCATGGTCACCTCTGATCATGAAACCCAGTTCCAATACCGTTTTACTAAACTCCAGATTTTTGTTGATTTCCCTTGATAGAGATAAGAGGCAGTTTTTCTAGATCTCCAACTGTGGCCCTGGGTTTTTATTTGCCTCCAAGCCATCTGACTCACTCTGTCTGCGGGCAAGAGGCACTTGTGTCCTCTACCAGGCAGGTTTACCACTGTTCCAATGCCTTTAAACTTCTTACATTTTGACCTAATAGTGGAAAATTATATCTTTATAATATATAATAATATATGCCATTTAGCAAATGCTTTTATCCAAAGCGACTTACAGTAATGATGCATACATTTTTCAGTATATGCGGCCCCAGTGGGAATCGAACCCACAACCTAAGCGCTGTCAACAGCATGGTCTACCTACTGAGCCACACAGAACCACCACAAAAAAACTGTAGTTTTTGATTTCTTTGTTTGGAACCATTCCCTGACTTGTGAAGGCCAACAGCCCTTTGTTTTGTTTCTCTGTGAATTATTTGCCCTTCCCCGTGGTGATGGATGACACATGGATTTTACATGTTTGTTATCTCAATTTTATATCCTAGTGAAACAGAAAGCCATGGGAGGCTACAATAAAGTTCCCTAAGATTGAGATTAACTTTAAAAAAGTAGCATACTTGTTAAACAAAATATTTTTTGCTGAGCAATTTTATTACTATAAAATAATTATATTTCCCATATAGCTCATTACCTGTATTCTTTATTTTATACAGCCTTCTTTGCTCATCTTTATCAAGGGTGTTAACAATGCTGCTTGGAGGGTAATGCATGTATCTGGGTGTACATGAGTTTGTGGGTCTTTGTAAGCATGTGTGCATGTGTGTGTGTTTGCAGGCATGCGTGTGTGTGCATCTGTAGGTGCACACATTTATGTTTGTGTAGGTGTACACATGGATGTGCGTGCCTGCGTGCGTGTGTGTGTGTGTGTGTGTGTGTGTGTGCACTATGTGTTCTGTTGACTAGTTTTTAGGCCTACATTTTTAGATGTGCCTCTAGTGACAGGAACCCTTTTGTAAGGTATGCTAATAGGCCCGGTGCTTAAGAATGAATTAAAAGCCCAGGCTTGCTCTTTTATGGTGTGCTGTGGAGACTGAGCACCTGGCCTTTATAGCTTTTGCGGCGTATTTCTGTGAGTTAAGAGGGGAAAAATAAGGAGGGTGAGGAGAGTTATAGTGTCTGTAATGAGGAGGCATTAATAGCCTTTATTTAAGGTGACGACATCGAACGCACTGTTGTATCGAACGCACTGTTGTTTTTGTTCCGGCACTGGGGATGAGAGCAGTAGACAGCAGACAGCCTGTCTGTTAGGCCCGTTGTGTCGCCTGGAAACCTCTTTCCTGGCCTTTTGAAAAACTGTCTGCCGCCAATGGCTTCTGTGCTGCTTTACATGCTTTTATTCAGTAGGGCTGTTGTGGCAGGTTGGGAGACGCTCTCCAACCAAAATGTCAAAACATAGATAAAAGGGGTCAGCAGATTCCTGGGCCAGTCACAGCCCCCTGCGTTCCTGTGTCCTGTCGCGGTTCCTCAGGGCCCCTCCTATACTGCTTTTATCAGTCATCGCTTTTTCGGCTTTCTTGTTGGCGACTGTTTCCCCCCATTCCTCCGTTCGGCGCGTTAAGGCGATATCCCTGGCTCCCCGGCAGCACTCTGGCAGAACGTGTGGGCAGAGGAGAGGAGGGAGAGAGTGGGCACCATGATGCAATCTCACAGTCACTTGTTTCACAGTGGAGCAGGGCGCTGCCGTAATAAAGCTGAAGTGCTTTTCAGCGTAACATTTGTAAAACATTTGACGGTGAATGCGGTTCAGGGCTTGACGTTATCACCCGCCCGACCACAAAGTGTGGGTAAAAGTTACTCATGGTGGGTAGTCAGCATTACCATTTGTACAATACTGAAATGTGGTGTACTGTATGCTGTGGTGCAATATTCACAGCGACATGGGATATGTTGTATACACAGTATTTTAGAGGGAGATAGGGTATGTTTGACATAAAGTATTTTACAGTACAGTGAGTTATGATGTTGTACATATAGTATTTACGGTGAGGTGTGTTCTATATGTTGTATTTACAGTGAGGTGGAGTCTTCTTGAGGTGAAGTTATATCATATAGCCATCAGAATGTATGATCGAGGAAAAATGCAAACACAGCATGAATAGACATTTTGGCTTGAACCAAACACACGTTCCTCTTCCTGAGAGTTTTACTCCTGATCGAACAGTCCTTCACCAGATTGCTCTAGATTCCGACCCCCTAAATCCTTGACCTTTCACTTCATCCTCAGGCCCGTCTCTGAACGCCAGCCCTCTGCACACAACACCTAGGCCATTAATAACAGTCTGATGAAATACCACAGCGTGCAGTGACCTTGGTCTAATGTCAGCAGAACACTGACCACCCCCTCCCCCACTGAAATAGTAGCATGACAAAGTGAGTAATTATTCCCAGTCAGTACCTTCTTAAACACATCACCATACCCAGCCAAGCACATGAAGGTTTGTCCCGTTGTCTGGGACAAGTACATTTTAATATTTTGTGGAAGCTAGTAGAATTTTTTAGAATAGAACAAAACAAAACAAAAAAAACACCTATGCATAGTTTGACCTGCTGGAAAATTTTTTAACCAACTATCAATGGACCGACGATATTATTATTAAGCTAGGTGACCAAAACGGACATCGATGCAAGCAGAGCAAGGTGTCTCACACACTGGGAGCTGTGAAGCGTGGTTCTGGATGATGCTGCCCAGATAGATAAATATGCTATATATTCAGTGAGGAGAAGTTGGAGAACTCTATTATAGCCATTCAGGCACGGACGGGTCTAAATACATTTTGGGACAGTTCTGGGACGATTGCAAAAAATGTAATTGAATAATAATAAAAAAGGCCGCTTGACATGATTTGCGCCTAGATTGATTTACTTTATCATAACTGGTTCACCCAGTGCGGCTTGTGATACGGCCCAAAAGGTGGAGGCGTGGAGACTGAGGGACAGATTTACTGAAGGATTGTGACAGATTTTCCAACGCAAAAGCAGTCGCTGCAAGGTCACAATATCTACTTTGGATTTACTAAACGGTCACAATAATTCAAATTGCCATTAGAAGAATGTAATTCTGTGACTTTCCTACATGAATACTTAAATCTGTTCATGTATATCTGGGGTAGAAATTTTGTCAATTAGGCTGATTAAGTATTCCATCTGATTTACTGAAGCATGCCTTAAATGCGAAATGTAAGAATACCTGAAAGCAGGCATTGTTTTTCTGAGCGCTGATATAGCCTTGGAATTTTACAATGCGCATTTTGTATTGCGCTCTCTGTGGTGCTAGTCGCTGTCCCAGCGATGCAAAACAAATAATCACAAATGTTGTTGAAAAGTTTATATCACGACAGCTTTATTTTCAGGAACACCTGTATCTACAGACAGCTAAGTGAGAATTTCAAATATATATTCTATACAGCATACATATTATTTACTAGAACTTCTCGTTTATCTTCAGATATAATATGAAAATTCTATTTGTTTTATTGAAAGGACGCATGATTTCTATTGACCAATTTGTCGTCAGCTAGCAGTCAGTAAAAAAACCCAGTTCTGAATTTGAAGAATTATGTTATTGTGCATATGCAATCAGGAGGGTATAGAATGAATTGTGAATACAGTTTTACTTTCAGATACTCTGTGGCCTTCTCCCTTTCACCCACATTACATAACATTACATTACATTACAGGCATTTAGCAGACGCTCTTATCCAGAGCGACTTACAGTTTACATTTCTTTACATACAATCCATTTATACAGCTGGATATTAACTGAAGCGATTCAGGTTAAGTACCTTGCTCAAGGGTACAACGGCAGTGTCCCACCTGGGGATTGAACCTGCAACCTTAATGTTACAAGCCCAGTTCCCTAAACATTATACCACACTGCTGCCTGATTTGATCATTTTACTGGGACTGTCCTACCTGTTGTTCTATCAGTGTTATTATTCTTTCCTCGGTTGGACCACCGCTGGTGTCTTTTTCCTGCATTATGTTGTAGGGTAGTTAAATTGTTAATTTATGTGATTGCTTAATTAGAACTAGTCTTTAGAACCAGTAAATTGTTTTGGTATCAGGAGGACCAGTCTTGGCTCCATGTTGCAGCTTGTCAGCTGGGATGGATAAGGTGAAATCCCAACTCGTTACACAGTCTCAGCGTGGAGATTCACAGGAGACCAGAGAGCGAAGGGACTGAAATCCAGTGGTCGGCCTTTGAGTGGCTGGTGCAGCGGGACTCTCAGAATATGCGAGATAGGTCCTTTCCACGTCTATGGCTTTGGGACTCAACACCTGGATCAGGTCAAGTGGTAGCTGGCACAGCTGAACTTTCCCAGAACACGCCAGAAAAGTTTCTCCATGAGACTGGATGCAGGTGTTCGCGAGGCACAGGATTCACCTGCGTAGGATCAGATGCGTGTCTTCTCAGGACTGCTCTCTGTGCTGGATCCGTTGTGTGTCCTCTAAGGAAAGATCTCACCTTCAGCCCTGTGTTTCCTTGTGCGTGTGTCCTTATGCCGGAAGATCAAAGGAGACTGACATCCAACATTTGGGCCATCAGGTGAGCAAATGGTCATCTCCAGCATTGTCCCAGTGCGGGACCTCACACTGACGTGTGAGCCTGGAGACTGTGTTTGAGGGTTTACAACCCCCCTCCTTTGATGTCCGTCTCTGGGCAGTTTCAGACAACAGGGTGTCGTCTGAAGCACTGTGCCTGTTATTCTGAGGTCATTAACTTTCTGTCCCGAAGAGATAACAGTCACAATACAACAGGGCCCGGCATGTGCTACACACTCCTGTTTATAGCTGAGGGGATGGTGATGATTGATTGCGATTATTTTGAAAGAACTGAGAATAAACTTCTAAGGTATTCAATTTTACAGAAGAAAAAGTAACAAACAAATTAAACGCATATACACACACACACACACACACACACACACATTTGTGAAAAAAACAAAGCATGATTTCCCAATCAAGTAACAGTGTTGTACATTCACGTGTGTCACGTGTGCGTTCAGACAGATGTTCGGGAGAGGAAGAGACGCTGATTTCCCCAGGCATGCATTAAGCATGCACCACATGACTGGCTCTGTGTGCAGGGCTCTGTCTTATGCAAGCACATCCTTTCCCCACTCATGTTTTAAGCATGCTGCCACACCTGTGATATTCACACTGCTCTTCCTCTGTGTATAGACGAGCTGCCGCTTCATTCACCCGAGCACATATTTAAAATGTGCGTTCGCCCATGTTTAGTATATGATAGGAAGGAAACTCCATAAATCCATAAGAGACCTGGAGTTCTTCACATTCTTAAATGTGTGCAGTTGGTTACGTCTAGAAGGCTGTAATGTAATGTAATCTCATTCCCACTCCATGTTTTAGGCATGAAGCGGTGTTTCGTGGCGGTATGCAAGGTTTGTGGTGCAAGGTTTGACCTTGCCGCAAAGAAGGACAGGGTTGGAACCATGCCAGGCCTAGCTGTTCTGCAGCGATGTGCTCATTATAGCATACATGAACGGTTGGCGGTACAGAAGAGAACCGCCAATAACAGGGCCTCCATTAAAATGCTCAGAAACACAGCGTCTAATTAAAAGGCCAAGGCAGCTTTGTGAGATATGAGGCTGTACTTCTGTAGAGAGAGAGAGCGAGAAAGAGAGAGAGAGAGAGAGAGAGGAGAGAGAGAGAGAGAGAGAGAGAAAGTGAGAGACAGACAGAGAGAGAGAGAGAGCAGTATTTAAACATGGATAACGTCTGATCTTACTGTGCTGCCTTCTGAATGGAAGATCAAAGGTGTACGTGAGGCAGCTGAAACCCGTTGGCGTGGAAACGATAAAGCTCATGTCCAGGAGCATATCATTTTCACATTGGGGGGGGTTGTGGTCGAATGGGAGAGTGCTGAAGATGGGAGGGTGGGACATGTTTTTTAGGGCAAGGTGAAGGTTATGGAGGCAGGGGATGCAGGTTCGATAAGCAAGGGACGTAGTTGTCGAAGGGAAAACTGTATTGTGCATGCACTAAAACCTTTTTCAGTAAGCTGGTGCTGCTGCAATGTTGTTTCGGAACAGGAGAGGCTGCTGGAAAGGGCTCTGGTCCCGAGCGCCTCCTGGCCTGGTGGCTGTGTAACACTCGAATGGAGGAGGCAGGCACCGCAGTACTTAATAATCGCTCTGGAGCCTATGTTTTGCTTTTTAAACACCAGCCGTGAATGTACCAATTAGTGTCGCTGCCCACAAATTGATGAGGTCATTTTGCATTTTAACAGGTTCCTGCATCCGTCCCATTATTTCTCCGCCGACTTCCACCCCGGAAAATAAATAAATAAAACTCCAGTGCCATAGCGGCCGCCTGCGCCACACTTCATAAAATGTGCCAAAATTGCTCCCTGTTCCACTTTGTTCATTCCTAACGAAGGGGATGGAGACGATTTTGAAATGGCAGCACGCTGGTGAAGTGAAAGTGCTTGTGACTGCACAGAGGCCACACACTAAGAGGAGGAGGAAGGAGCATTTCAGTAACGAGCTCTCAGCTACGGCACTGATCACATCAGCTCCATATCCACCACATCCCCCCCACCTCGCACTCATTACCGCTTGCAAATGTAATCGCATTCTCTTCAAGTGAACCTTGCGTGTAGTTAACACAACAAACAAGCGCAAAGTCATCTGGAGCCAGAGTTTAATTTGACACATGAGGGCGCCGGAAGGAGGGGGCAGAGCGGAATCCTGTGACTGGAATTTTAATGTTACGCTCGTAAGTTCTGGGAAATGTGGAGATTAATTCTGGCTGCGCAACCAGTCATTCTCAAGATCGGAAAGAACGAGTTGGCAATCGAGTGATCGTTCAATAAATGGACAGCCTGCAAAAGAGCTTTGTCATAATCCATGCGTGTCATACCATGCATTGTGTCATCAGTGAAACCCATATTCAGTGTGTGTGTGTGTGTGTATGCATGTGTTTGTGTGTATGTGTGTGTGTGTGTGTGTGTGTGTGTATTCATGTGTGTGTAAGGGTGTAAGTTGTATGGCTCTATTAACACCGCTGTCTGGTTTTCTTTGTCTTGTTAAATGTGTGTTTGCTATCTGGTGCAGGGACAGGAATACATTTGGTCCCAGTGTTGAGAGACAACACAACAATAGTACCGGCTTCCCTCAAACCGCCCAGAGAGCACACTGAGACGGTCTATCTCTGTAATTAGCAACTGTTGATTAAGTATTTCTTCCCTGGGCCATGCTTCTTTTGCCTCTGGACTCCACTCTTGTTGGAGGGAATGTCTGTACATTAAGGATCCCAATAAGAGAGTCGTATCGGCCTCATTTCAGAATGGGACTGCAGCTGAGCCCGTCACCCATGGAATTAAACCAGGTGGAACCTCCAGCCCATCTGAAGGCTGGGGAGAACTCAAGCTGTTTATGACTGATTGAGAGAGAGAGAGATTACGATATTATTATATTTTCCCATTACTATTCCTGGTGTTATCGTTATTTTCCATGCTTTGTATGTGTGTGTGTGTCCAACTGAAAAAAAATAAAAAAGACAACCCAAAGCCCTACTGAACAAACAGTTCTCCCAAGACAAGGACCCTGTGTGCCAACCTCAACAAATCCACACTCAAATTACTGAGCCTCAGAAACGAACCACAGATAAGCAATTCCCAAACGAACTATTAAACAAATAGTTATTGATTTGAAAGATAAGTATAGTGAAAATTTGAAAAATGAACTTCCATTCCATTGTGTTTGTGCGTATGCGCGTGTGTTTGTGTGCTGGTTCCGCATTCCGCATTCTTTACGATGCTCAGTCCAGACATTCAGACTCATGCAGGTGCAGGTTGTTTGGCCTCCATTTTGGCTCAAGGAGCTGATCCCAATCTCACACTAATTTCCTAGGCCACCGTGGTTACAGGCTGCCCAGGACAGCCGTGTGAGCTGGGTCAACAGCTGAGGAGAGTGCCCGTAAAAGCACACCCGCTCTCACAGCAGGGGAGATGTCAGTCCTTTTACCCTTCTCAGGATGAGCAATAAACACACATCTCTCTCTCCTGCCCATTGCACATTGTGTAAGAGACACAGATAGAGGGAAGGATATACTGTGCCATTCTCCTCTGATACAAGAGCAGGCACAGGGTCTGAGAAGAGACTTCCCTTCTTAATCCCCTTGTAGGTGCATATATATATATTTTTAACATTTAGTTTCTGAGTTTTCCCCATTTTCTCCCTAATTTGGAAGCCAATTATACCCTCTGTTTATTTCGATTAACCCTCCCCCACAAACTCACCGCCCATCTCCGAGGCCAGAGATGGTCCGCCTCCTTCCAGACGGAACTCACCGACCGACCCCCTTTCTGGAGACACCCTTACGTGGTTCGTGCCCACCACCCTCCCCCCTCCCTCAGGAGCGGACAGCCAAATGCCGCCCCCGATCGGGGCTAAAAGGCCAAGAACTGTCTCCCAGAAAGGTCTGTTTATAAAATATATTCTTCTTCCGTTTATGCAACACGTGAGCCATTCGGTGGATCTCATACAAAATACTAAGTGCTGAGGGAATAAGGTAAACCTGGCACACACTGAGAAGGAGGCAGCTGCATTCTGCAGCAAATCAAGTAACCGCACAACAATGTGTGACGAAAATATGTTTGGTTCTATTTCCTTTTCCAGGACAGTAGAGGATCAAATATATATGATGGTAAACTGTTCTGTGCTTCTGGAAGAGTTAGAAAAATACACGAGATATGAAATAAATTGTGAAAAGGGGGGAATAGCAGGGAGTTGTGGGCAGATAGTGTTCGAGCTTCCTTATCTGCGAGAGGCAGCGTTTCTCTAAGCTAGGCCCTTATTCCACTGCATCGCAAATCATCATCCCTAATGCCCTACCTGAGGTGGCACAGGAACTACTGAGGAATGAACAAAGGCACTGGAGTTTCAGTGGAGTCCCAGAACCCCCCCCCGATGAGGCCCAGGATGTGATGAGGGCCCTGTGTTTCCCTACAGCTCTTAATGTCCTTGACTGTTCACTTTAACACGCAGAGACAGATCAGGAAGGGAAACAGCGTACCTCACAGTGTGTAACACGCTCTTCGTTTACCACCCCTCTCTCCCTTTTATCTCCATCTCTCCATCTCCTGTTCATCTCTCCCATCTCTCTTCCTCTCTACCACCACTTCATATCCATTTCTCCTTTCCTCTTTCCCCCCTCTCTCTCTCTCTATTCACCTACTGTTTTAGGGAAGTATAGACGGTAAACTGGTGTTGGCAAGCACAGAGGTCAGACGTTTCTTGTCGTTGGTCACCAGGTTTGCGCACATCTCAGGAGGGATTTTGGTCCACTCCTCTTTGCAGATCCTCTCCAAATCCTTAAGGTTTCGAGACTGGCTAGGCCACTCCATGACCTTAATGTGCTTCTTCTTGAGCCACTCCTTTGTTGCCTTGGCCGTATGTTTTGGGTCATCGTCGTGCTGGAAGATCCATCCACGACCCATTTTCAGTGTCCTGGCTGAGGGAAGGAGGTTGTCACCCAAGATTTCACGGTACATGGCCCCGTCCATCCAAAGCATAATGTTTCCACCTCCATGCTTGACGGTGGGGATGGTGTTCTTGGGGTCATAGTCAGCATTTATCTTCCTCCAAACACGGTGAGTCGAGTTGATGCCAAAGAGCTCGATTTTGGTCTCATCTGACCACATCACCTTCTCCCATGCCTTCTCTGAATCATTCAGGTGTTCATTGGCAAACTTCAGACGGGCCTGTACATGTGCCTTCTTGAGCAGGGGGACCTTGTGGGTGCTGCAGGATTTTAATCCATTACGGCGTAGTGTGTTACCAATGGTTTTCTTGGTGACTGTGGTCCTAGCTGCCTTGAGATCATTAACAAGCTCATCCCATGTAGTTCCGGGCTGATCCCTCACCCTTCTCATGATCATCGATACCCCATGAGGCGAGATCTTGCGTGGAGCCCCAGACCGAGGGCGATTGATGGTCATTTTGTGTTTCTTCCATTTTCGAATAATCACACCAACAGTTGTCTCCTTCTCACCAAGCTGCTTGCCGATGGTCTTGTAGCCCATTCCAGCCTTGTGCAGGTCTACAATCTTGTCCCTGATGTCCTTAGACAGCTCTTTGGTCTTGCCCATGGTGGAGAGGTTGTAATCTGATTGATTGATTCTGTGGACAAGTGTCTTTTATACAGGTAACGAGTTGAGACAGGTGTCTTTTATACAAATAACGAGTTGAGATTAGGAGTATTTTCTTAAAGCGAGAGGACTAATCTAACTGGTCTGTGGGAGCCAGAATTCTTGCTGGTTGGTAGGGGATCAAATACTTATTTCACACAAATCAAATGCAAATCAATTTATATAATTAATATAATGTGATTTTCTTTATCATATATCACATGATTTTCAAACACACATGCATGCACACACACACACACACAAACACACGCACATGCACACACAAACACACAGACACACATGCACACACACACACACACACACACACACACACACACACACAAACACACGCGCATGCACGCACACACACACATGGACACACACGCACGCACACACACACAGACACTTTCTCTCACACACACACACACACACAGTGATTTTGCATGAGGAGATATGATTGTGTATGTGCCATTATCACAGATCTCACTTGTAATACAATATTGCCATGCTGGGAAGCAATGTTGGGAGGCAGTCTACCTGTGTGTGCACATGGAATAGGGCTTCTGTCCCTCTCCTGTTTCAGTTTGACCAGTACAGAACTGAATAAACAGTAAATGAGCTTTAAATATATGCTCCATTCAATCATTCTTTCATTGTCTTCAGACACTATCAGTAGCATCTTCAATCACATATGCAGATATACATTGACATTTCTGTGTGCAAATGTGTGTGTGTGTATGCCTTTGAGTATATGTGTATATGAATGTATGTGTGCTTGTGTGTATGTTGTGTGTGTGTGTGTGTTTGTGTGTGTGTGTGTGTGTGTGTGTGCATTGAGACTGTGTATGTGTGTGCCTGTGAGTATGTGTGTGTGTGTGTGTGTGCCTTTGAGTATGTGTATATGTGCCTGCATGCATGTGTGTGTGCATTGAGACTGTGTGTTTGTGTGTGCATGTGAATATTTCAGTGCGTGATGGTGATATGGGTAATTATACGTCTCGGTCGATGGTAGACCTTGATTGTGGCCAGGAGCATGCTGGTCTCTCTCAGCTCAGCCTCTTGACCGAACACTGTATGGAAAAGAGATCAAAGCCGGCAGGCTGTGCAGAGGGCTGTCTGTCCGTGTGTGAGAGCGGGTCTTGTGTTCCTCCTCTCCACACGCGTGTTGCCCTCTGGCTCTCCTGCCTCTCTGTGGCGATTCACTTCACCACTCCTTAATACACCTGTCTTTCCACTCAAAACAGTGCCCAGCTGTTTACTGCACATTAAATAGGTAACCTATTTTTTCTTAAAGAACACGTACACCGAAACCTCCTCCTGAAAGCGCCCTCTTTGCCCCCCTTAGTAAGAGTCATTATCCATAAACAAAAAACAATGTAATATAATGCTGCCTAACATACAGTATGGCATTCTTAGATGTGCTTGCCTTAATGCTACACTCACTGTTCAGTAAAATACGTTTTAAAGGATGTAATATTCCAGAAGGACTCTTCTTCATAATAGTGTAAGAGGCTTACCAAGACACCATGACACTGGCTTTCATATCTAATTAATTGTCTGTCAATCAAAAGAAATGCAGGGGGGGGGAGCGATACAGTCAAAGCACAGCATAAGGGATAGCAGAATTTATACAATGATGCCCAGTGTAAATGTTAGCATTAAGGCCCTTAGTGTCGGATTTGCCTAAACGCTGAGAGAAGGGCATTCAGAGCAGCACACTATTTGAGGATGCTGAACTGCTGAACCTAGAAGATTGGTAATGCCTCCTCGTCTTCCAGACAGTGAGAACGAAAGGCAAAGTGGGGGGGATTGAGGAACGTGAGGGGGGGCGACACATGCACTGTTCTGTGACAGTGTTTTGTTTCACCCAGAGCTGCCATGCTTCCATGCTGTGCAATAGGATTATGCACAAAAACAAGGTCCTCTACAGCAGCCGCATCCAAAACTGTGGGCCCAGACCTGCTACTGAACGCAGGTCCAATTTTCTTCTGGGATGGGCCTGTTTATCATCCCAACGATTGGACTGCTAGGTTTACAGTAACCAATCACGTCTTCATTCCAGCTTCAATTCATTCACAAACTCCCTGCAGCTCTGAGAGTGTTAGTCATTTACAGAGAGCTGGCACACAGTGAAAGGGGAAGGCAACCACAAGCACCACCACTGTAGCACCCACCTGTGATCCCTGGCAGCCATTTTGTGCCAGAATGCTAACACACACGCATTACCACACATTCGGTATTAGTCTAGGAGGTCTTTATATGGCCAGATTGAGAGAGCTAGGTTGTAAATATGAACAATAAAAATTATGTTATTATTATTATTATTATTATTATTATTGATGAATATTTTACTATACAAATATGTGCTGTTTTCTTCTTTAAATAAAACAATTAACATTGTGTTAAATAAATACATTTAAATGATTTTGTTGTTTTAAAATATGTCCTATGTGACTTTTGAATTCAGTATTTTGCATTCAATTTAATTAAATTCAAGGGCCAGAAAAAACAGCCACCTTTGGTTCACATGTTAAATATATTTCACATTGCCTGAAGCAGTTTGTATTGTGGCTACAACTTTTAGCCCAAAACTATTTTTCATTTAACAGCTCTCATACAGGGTGACAGTTATTCTACTTGTCATCCATTTATTCAGCTTTTTCAAGACAGTCTGCTAAATTATTCATTGTTAATCACATTCTGTGGTGTGTAGTCGTTCATTATTCACATGCAACATTTAATGCCCTGCGCTTGGAAAGTGCGAAACGAACGCACACAGGCCTTCGCGGAATGAATGAGTGTGTGAGGAGGAGCCCAGCGGACACACAGCGTTTTGCGCCGGTGTGACGCTGTTGCCATGAAGAGTTGAGAACGCTGTAATGCGTTGGTTAGAAGTAGAGCAGAGTTGCATGCTGTGTCTGCTCGTGTGCCTGCTTCAGTAGAGTTACATTAAATTGACCGATTCAGGGACAAACTGACAGTTTCCTGCTAAAGAGGTTCCTGGGAACGTGGGAGTCTGCGTGTGACTGAACCAGACGCTGTACTGTACCTGACAATGTGTCGCAATTAATAATTAACACCGTCTTTTGCAAGTCATTATTGCGTGCTCCCCTGTAGTGCTTAATGGTGTCATGCCACTTCATTGTGATAAATAATAAATAATAATTTTTAAAAATTGTTGCTGATATTTCTTTAGGAAATGAAAGGAAAAAGGCAAAAATTTACAGCTGCCAAATAAAAACAAAAGTAGCAAAGTGTGTCACACTCTAAGGCCTGTGCTGCTTGTTCTGGGATATGTACAGAGGGAAGCAATTAGCCTGCAGGGGGGGGATCCCGTCATCCATACAGAGACCTGCAACATCATGTCCCTGCCACCCTGAAATGAATGACGAGGCGGGGTGATCAAACACATAGAGGTGTTTCTCACTGCCGCCATGAGCAAATGTATCCTGGACCATGCAGCTGAACGTCTCATCACCGACTACTTCTGTGCATGCAAACACATTTGAACAGAAGCTCTGGATTGGTCCCGTGGTCACAACACTCGCATTCAGCCAATTAATTTGTCCAGCTTTATGAAAGAAGCTTCACTGTGACTTGGAGACTCCATTTATGGAGTTTTGGTTTTCGAGAACACATTATATAGTCATCCTTTCATAAATCTACAGTCATATTCAAATCTTCAACACACACACAGACCCCGATTGCAAAAAACACAGCTTTTGGTGAAAGGGCTCTTAAAATATATCTGGTGTGCATGAAAAAATAATAGTGTGTATGCGTGTGCATATGTGTGTGTGTGTGTGTGTGTGACTGAGTGTGCATTCATGTGTGTGTATGCGCATGCATACGTGCACATATGTGTATGTGTGTGTGTAGCACTCATATGAATCAGACTGCACGGTTTGAAGCTCATATTTGTATTTATATTTATAGGTCACATTGTAGGGCGCAGTGTGTTTCTCATATAATTTTTGCTGCATATTTGTGCACATCAGACAGAGTTGTATATTTATCTACATGACTCTCCTTTGCTTTGACTTTTTTGTTTCTGTTAAATGCGTTGTATGTTCGGTCGCGTTGTACAATTTTATCAATTTTTTCACCTCAATTCTAAAGACGCCTATTTGCCTGCTCACGTTGATGGCATGCAGACCAGCCGCCAAGTGGCTACCTTAATACATTTTTTGTGTTCCTAATTGGATTTGAATAGCGGGTAATTTTACAATTTCTGCTCAATCAATATTTGTCTCATCGCCTGAACCGTGGGTGCAGACTCAGCCTGGCCATTAATAAGGAGAAAAGCGAGTGCCATCTTTAATTATAGGTGTTATTAAACAGCAATCAGATTTAATCGATATGACAAAGTATAGTCTCAGTAGAGAGAAAACAGTGAGCTGAAAAGGAGAGCGTGCTCATGTTTTAGAAACAGATTGTGATGCAGTGTCCTCTTAAGTATGCCCTTGAACACCCATATCTGCTTTTATGAATATATTGAATCCATTACAAAGAGAAAATAAACAGATTTTTTTCTTCGTTGGGAAAGGTCATTGATTTGGAGAGGCGTGTGAGAGATGGCAGATCAGTGAAAGGGATGAGGTTTGGGAGGTTATACATTTTGGAGGAATGTGCAGTGCGAGTGCTGAGAGACTTTCCGAAGGCACGATTCTCCCTTTTGCAGATTTTGAAAAGAGCTGTACGTGCGTGGGGTTGCAGTTGTGCTAGGTGTTATTTGAAATTTGGCTTGTGTTCAGCATGTGCTGCCGTTTGTCATAGTTGTGAGATAATGTGGGCGGATTCCGGCACCTTGCCACCCCAATGCCCACCCTTCCTGGGTGACGGATGTGATGGGGTGTGATGAGTGTCCGGGTGATTGCTGCGATGTGGCCCGAGAAGCACAGCTGGTTGTCCCGGGTCACTCCAAGACTCCTGGCAGACTGGGATGGAGACACTATGAAGCCTTCCACGGTGATTGACGCATCAATCATCGGGGAGGCCTTCGCTGGGAGGAAGAGCAGCTCCGTCTTCCCCAGGTTCAGCTTCAGGTGGTGGGTGGACATCCAGGCAGAGATGTCTGCCAGATATGCAGAGATCCGCGCCGGGACCTGGGTCTCAGAAAGAGAGAAGGAGAGAAAGAGTTGAGTGTCCTCGGTATAAAACTGATAAGGAAAATCATGAGCAGAGGTGACAGAACCAAGTGATTTGGTGTACAGGGAGAATAGGAAGGGGTCTAGCACCGAGCCCTGTGGGACTCCGGTAGAGAGGGTGTGGGGAGAGGAGAGGGATCCTCTCCAGGCCACCTGGTAGGACCAGTCAGCCAGGTATGATTCAAACCATGCCAGTGCAGATCCAGAGATTCCCATCTTGGCAAGAGGTGAGAGCAGCATCTGGTGGTCCAGAATGCAAATGACAGGTCAAGGAGGAGGAGGACAGTGCTGAGCGATTGGGACTTGTAGAGCCTCAGTGACCGCGAGCAGAGCAGTGTCTGTGGAGTGACCTGCCTTGAACCCAGATTGGTTGGGATCAAGCAGGTCGTTCTGTAATAGATAAGCAGACAGTTGGTAATATACAGCCCACTCTAGTGTTTTGGAAAGGAATGAGAGGAGAGAGACAGGTCAGTAATTAGAAATGACAGCAGGATTCAGAGAGGGTTTTTGGAGGAAGGGGGTGACATGGGCGCATTTGAGGGGAGTGGGGACAGAGCCAGAGGAAAGAGAGGAGTTGATAACATTGGAGACAAAGGGGAGGATGTCCATAGCGATGGACTGGAAAAGGGGGGAAGGAATGGGATTGAGAGGGTAGGTGGTAGGACGGTAGGAGTGAGCAAGTTGAAGGATGTCAGAGTCAGGGAGGGGTTAGAAGGAAGACAGAGGTTTAGGAAGCGAGATGGGTGAGGGAGGGTTATGTGCCGGAGGGGATGGGGGGAAGGAGTTGCGAATGTCATCAACCTTCTTGCGAAAGAAGGATGCAAAGTCATCCGTGGTTAGAGAGGAGGGGGGTGGGGGAGGAGGAGGAGTGAGGAGAGAGGAAAACGTAGAGTACAGTTCACGAGGATTAGAAGCAGAAGATTGAATCTTGGAGAAAAAAAATGCAGATTTAGCAGAGGATAGGTTAGAGGAAAAGGTAGGCAGGAGAGTTTGGAAGTCAGTCAGGGCCCCAGTTTTCCTTTAATTTTGTACCCAGACTTCTTGCTTGCATGTGTGAGGTAATAGATAGGTGGCATTTTTAGCAGACCATGTAGCAGACCATCAGTTGGAGTGTGTTTACAACCATTTAAACCACATTTACCTCTTCCCCTCAGAAAACTTTAAATAAAAGTCAATTAAATGCTAATGATGCAATTCTACTCAGGTCACTCAAGGTGGGGCTTTGATCATCCAGGCGTGTGTGTATGTGTGTGTGTGTGTGCATGTGAGTGTGTTTGTGTGTGTGTGTTAGTGTTTCTGAGTATGTGTGTGTGTGTGCGTGTGTGTATGTGTGTGTGTATGTGCGTGTGTGTGTGTGTGTGTGTGTGTGTGTGTATGTGTATGTGTGTGCGTGTGTGTGAAGACATATGTATGAGTATATGCCTCTGTTTGGCTGTGTGTAGCAGTGTGCCTTGCCAGTACAAACACAATGATGGATTTCTGTGACCGAGTGAGTAATTAAGGCATGAGGTGTAACAGAGATTTATTTATGGTTGTCATTATGAAGAACCTTGGCTTGTGTTCGCAAACGGGTTCTCTGTGACCTCCAGCTTGTTGGCTGCTGAATCCTGCACATGACATCCCACTGATACTGACACACACATGCACACACAAACACACGCACACACACACATACACACACACACACACCTTGGCCTTGCCGCATGTGTTCTAGACTAAAGGCCATTTTTCTGCAGAGTGAGGCTAATTTCATTATATATCTAGTTGACATTTTTCAGTAGGATGATAAAATGCATCAATTTAGTGATTCTTTAGAATTGATGATTTATGCATTTTGAAATAAATGATTAATAAACAGATTTTATTTTTTATCTGATGAAACTTGATTGCATGTATCGGTAGCTGAATTAAATGACATCTCAAATGGATTTTGTTATCTTCATTTGTGAGGAAGTGGCTTTAGGGAACACTGCTGATATAAATTGTTCCCAAACAGCAGTAATGACTCCGTCCACGTGCAGAGTTGGTTCCCAGGAGATTAATTGGAGAAAAGGATGGAAAAATATGATGTTCTGGTCTCTCCCATATACACTGTACCGTTTCTTCCCCTTGATGAAATAACCAAACTCCTATACAAAGAGAGGCTGAATGTTGATACTGAGGGTTCAGGCGCACTTTACATTAAATGGTCCTAATACCCAGCATAACTACTGTGTACATACATATAGTTAGTCTACATAATCTGTGTGACTTTTTCAGTTGTAGTCCCTCCCCCCCGTTTGACTGAACTCAAACAAACATTAAATTACCACAATCATAAATTCTAGCGTTAATGAATTAACCCATAATCATGAGGCAGGCTACTAAACATTCAAAGTTCAAATGTTGAAAAAAACCATACATGTAACAATGTGTATGTCTAACCTTTTAGTATCGATTGTACAGCTGTCATGGCTTTACGTAATGTGAGACTGGGAATTATGTGGCTGTAGTGAAATCGGGTAGAAAACAACACCTAAAATACAGATACAAACAGGTTTTACTGTGGTAAGTACTATGTAACTATATGTAGTTGCACAGTTGTTACACTGTAGTTACCATTGCTATTACAGTGTAATTGCAACAGTATGAGGGTTACTTAATGTGAAGTGGGAGAAAACTGTATTCCCACCGTGTAGATGTTTGGTGACCCTGTGGAGGATTGTTGTGCATTTCGATGGCTCGATTGAATGGCACACTCTATGTTCCTTGTGCGATTGTCTTGTATTGTGAAGGCTTTCTGGGAAAGGTTTTTCACCTGCTTCTTGAAACACAAGGCAAGAGTCACAGCTGTTGTGTTCTAAGCCTGCCTCACAGGTAAAGTAAATGTTGTTTTGTCCTTTGGGGTTCAGTAAACCCAGTATGCATTGGGCGATCTCTTTGCACAGTAAGTACGTACGTCAGCAGGTGTGTCATTCTTTTTGCGTGGGGCTTGATCTGTCACTGTTTGTGTGCCTTCCTGACATTTTACACTTTCATACATTTATTTTAGTGCGTCACCAGGAACAGGCATGTAGAACCCACCTGACGATAGGAGTTTTCTCACATTTCTTTCCTTTTTGTATTATTTTGTTTACTTTCAAGGCAGTTAACATTTTTAACTCGATGCACGTCTCTTTTTTTCTTCCTCTCTCCCGCCATGCAGGAAAGGAAGAATACGTTGCCACCTTCAAAGGATCGGAGTACTTCTGCTACGACCTGTCCTTGAACCCGATCCAGAGCAGCAGCGATGAGATCACGCTGTCGTTCAGAACACAGCAGAGAAATGGACTGATGCTGCACACGGGCAAATCGGCCGACTACGTCAACCTGGCGCTGAAGAACGGGGCGGTGTCACTCGTCATTAATCTGGGGTCCGGGGCCTTCGAAGCTCTGGTGGAGCCGGTCAATGGGAAATTTAATGACAATGATTGGCATGATGTCAAAGTAACAAGGAATCTACGTCAGGTAACAGTAGAGAGGGTGATGGCAGAACAGTTTAAGGACTAATAATAATAATAATATAGTAATTCAAAATTGCAGTCATACATATCTCAATCTGTAGCTGTTAACATACTTTTTAAATTGCAATCTGTATTTTAATCATTCGTATAATGCAATTTAATGCATTATTCGAAAGCAAATAATACTACTAATACTACTGCTAACGCTAATTTTGAGTACTGCATTTGAGCAGGGACACATCTAGATTTGCCCTGGGTTTTAAAATTAAAAGCAATTTCCCCCCAATATCCAGCAAAGAAAGAGAGAATGTAGTAGTCCACCTTCTCCTCTTCTAAGGCCCTTACATCATAACAGGGAACTGGGTGTGGCCCTGTCAGGCTAGAGAGTCACTCTCTAACCTAATGACCTAATAGTGAGAGGCTTTCTAGGTCAAAGGGGAGCTTTCATACGTGAATTAAATCCAAGGCTCCTGCACTTAGCCAGGCCCTGAGAGAAGGAAGGCACCCATGTCGCCCCGTGACTCAAAACTCGCTAATGTGTTGGTATATTTTTACCAGGCATCTTTCCATTAACCAACTGTACACTTCGCGCTCTAACTAACCCCCCGATTAGCGCCCCCTCGTCAGTGATCCCTGGGGGTTTCACTCGGGAGTGTGCTCTCTATTTCCCCCGTCCTGCTCTCATGCTGTGTTCGTTAAGGATAAACATTTAAATTGTGGTCCAGAATGGGTAGTTCACTTAAAGAGCAGACAGACCTATGCTTAGAGAGAGAGACAGAAAGAGACAGAGAGAGAGAGAGAGAGAGAGAGAGAGGGGGGGGGAGGAGGTTGGATAATGTCCTTTGTTCAATATAGGATTAGGATAAAAATGTATTGTTACACACATTGGCCTTATGTGCTTTTCTAGCAGTGTAGCAAGTTCAATTAGGAAAAATAAATAGAAGGCCCCGGCTCGGTTAATTGCAGTTATTTATCTAGGTTAGTAAGATCAATTCCTCCAGTTCCCTCTCTGAATACACAAGCCCTCACTTAAAACCAGGCCCGAGGAGAAGGAAACAAAGAGAAATAACACAAAAGTTTCACTTGTAACAAAGCCCCCCTCTAGAGCTGCTCCTGCTCAGATTGTAGGAAACTTTCTTTGAAAATGACAATAAAGCAAAAAAAGTTGAAAAAAATTGTTTATCCAAAAAAAATAAAAAATGCTGATGTTTTCAGAGAAAATCAGGATTAAATAAAGAGCTAGTGATGCATATCGTAGATGCATGCTTTAGTGAGGGGGATGGGGGTGGGATCTCCATTATTCTCTTCATTCTGTGTCGAGATCTCCTTTGCTTTGTCTCATTGCAGTAAAGTGGTCCTAAAGTCCATCAATATGACCGAAGGAGGTGTGGGACTTGTCGTCCCACATTGAAGCTCTATTAATTACAGCCAACGGGATTGGGCGCCATCCAAACTGACCAAATAACGGAGCAAAAATTGGACTTTCGTTAAAGAGGGTCTGCTGATGTGCTTTAGGCATTCTCCCTTATGAGCCATTCGATGTCTGTCAGTCATACACCGGGTCAGGACGGACGAGGAGGTGGAGCAGTCCGGTGGTGGGGTGGGGAGGGTGTGGTGGGGTGGAGGGGGGGTGTGGGTGTATGGAGTGTGGCGCAGATTCGCTGCGCGTGTTTCCAGGGAGTCACAGATTTCAGGGTTGGTTCCTGTACCACTGTGGAACACTCTCGCTAGTCTGCTTTTTTTCTTGTTGGACTTATTTTGCCCTTTTTCTATGTTACTAACATGCTTTTAAGAAACTAACATGTCATTCATGGAATGTGTCATTCTACTAACCAAATCCTTTTTTTCAACTTTTGAAAACAATGTACTAACCTGGTAGTGACCATCATATCTTTTCTGAGTAACAGTCGTTATTCTGTTCAAGTTTTTAATTTCCTTTCTCCCCCCTTTTCCACAAAGCACTCAGGCATTGGACACGCTATGGTAAACAAACTACATTGTTCGGTAGATATCATCCTAATTGTCTCTTAGTTTGGGTTTGCCTTGTGTTTCTTTCCTTTCTTTTACTGTAGACGTCATTAACAGAAAGGGAACTGCGGTTGGTACTCTTCAGCTTACTTTTTCCAAACTTATTTTTTTTGTTTTCTTGCCATTTGTTGGTTCCCCTTCCTTATTTTACCTGTTTCCTGTCCAATTCTGTTTGATTCACCCTTCAGGTGCATCGTCTCGAGTCTTTTGCATCAGGCCGTGGTCCACAAGGAGGACTCTCCTGGCTGGCTCGCCTGTTGCTCATTGGCTCAGCCAGTTCAATTACCATTCACTCTGCATGGCATGCGCTCTGAATGCCCGCTGCGATTGGCCAGCCGCTCATGCGTTCTAACGAGACCCACAAAGCTGTTGTTGTTGTTGTTTTTTTGGTTTTTTTTTTGGAACCATCACTGTGGTACGGCATGCACACGATTCCATCGTGCCATCATGCAGATCTGATTATTTTGGTTATTATTTGCAATTTTACCAGTTCTTAATTAAACAAATATTTTTCCTTTTGCGTGCACGCATGCAAAAAGAAAACAAAAAAGCATGAATTTTGTAACTTTTTTTGTCCAATTTTGGTTCTATTAACAAATGCATATTGTGGTTGTGCTTCTAATAGCTTGAGCTGTCAATCTAACCCAGTGGCACGCTGTTGTTTGGTTTTATTTCATTTATTTTATCTGGAAAACAAACTGCTAAACATACTAATATGTACCCTAGCAAAACTAACCTAGAATACATTCTACTAACACCATTTTTGTGTCTGCAAAATTACTTTTGAGTTGCAGAAGGGGCAATACTAACACATTAGTGTAAAAGCAGTAACCTCCCTAACTAGTTTAGCTTTCTCACGGGGGCTTGCAGACTACAATGCAATACCAAACTGGACAAAATGAAAAACAAGAAAAAAACCAAACAGACATGAAAATGGGTTTCAGAAATAAAACAAACGTAATAAATGAATAAAGCATAGGACAGAAATGGTAGGTCTGAAGAGGAACAAGCCGGGTTAGCCTACAGGTATCTCCCAGTATAGCGTGTCCTTTTCCTGTGCTTTGTTGCCTAGGTAACAATATCTGTGGATGGAATTCTGACCACCACGGGATATACACAAGAGGACTACACCATGCTAGGGTCCGACGACTTTTTCTATGTCGGAGGCAGTCCTAGCACGGCCGACTTGCCCGGATCACCTGTTAGCAACAACTTTATGGGCTGCCTGAAGGAGGTAAACAGCAGGGCTTTGTGTGCGCACCTCTTCAGCTGCACCCCTCTGGGGCTACTCCCTGGAGAAACCACTATATTATATACCCTATAGCACACCACTTAAAGACTCTATAGGACTTTATCAAAGGGGAATTCTCTTTGTAGAACACTTGAGTCATTAAGATTTGGGGGATTTGAAAATCTAATATATATGTGTATATATATATATATATATATACAGTATATACCAAAACCAAGTAACTGCTATTCAACTAAATTAGCTAACTAAACCAAATAAATACATAATCACATGATAATAGATATTACATATATACAAATATTCATATGTTTGATGTTTGATGTATAACATACATCTTAGTATTGCCTAACTTCATATTTAACTCCTGTGCATTCTGGTCTTCACAATGCCCCCCTTGTATATGTTAAAACATGCACTATTAATTTTACATTTGACGTTTAATGGAGATTAAAAAGCCCTTCACATCTGGAACCCCACGAGGCGCAGGACTGAATCTCGGAAGGGAAAGGATTCCTTAATTTATCACCTCATATCTTAATTTATCTATTTAAAAAAGTTATTTTTCTCTCTTCTCTAAAACCTGCCAAGGTGTCCCACATTTCCAATCTTTCACTTCTTTTCAGTGTAGCGAGTGGCTGAGGGCCAACCGCATGTCTGTGTTTCTGTCCTTCACACCTTATCTTTTTCAGAGCCCGAGTCTTAATTAACAGTCTCTTTCTGGCAGTGTCATAGTCAAAGAGAGTAGACAGCACAGGTATAAACACAGCCACTTACCAACCTAATCTCCTCCTCCTGTCTGCTGGCATCCACCCAGATTGAGCAGTTGGTGTGCACCAGCCAGTTTCACAATGTGCTCTGGAGTGGTAGTGTTGGTTGCTGGTTGCCCTAGTCCAGGAGGGCCACAGGGTCGGCTGATTTTAATTACTCAGCACTTAATTGATCAATTAAAGAAGTTGATTACAGAGTTCACTCACCTCACCTGGTTTCTAGGGTCTAAATTGTTTGCTGATTTTAACCCCTCCACATCAAGGCCTAATAATGATCTATTTCCACCTGTTTTTCACTACTACTACACCAAGCCTAATATCTCCAAAAGTACACCTTGCATAGACACGGCTAAGGGCTTGATGTGAAGTAGACAGTTGTACCGTTAGGAATCAAGTGTCAGCTTCTACAGATGTGTAACCTGAGAATCATGATGCATTTTATGAGCACATAAAATGTAAAATAAAGACAAAATGATTTACATCCTACTAATATGATCATTTTCCCCTCTAAAGCCATAGCAGGTTCCACAATAATAATTGTTTTACACTTCCCCCAAAAACTGGATGCAAATACCTAAAAGCAATCAAATTCTACAGTGTTGTTTCTAAGAACAGGACCCAGGAAATCTTAAAATCTATCCAAAGTGGTTACATGTATTTAACCAGTCACATGCCATACTGTATGGGGTTTTTATTATACAATGAGACCTTCTACACATATGAGAGGAAAATTATTTCTAATATGATTAAAACATATTTTTTTGTGGTTCCTGCATCAGATAATTGTGTATCAATGTATCTATAAACCTATCCAAAAAGTACTATAAAGCAGTTCTGTTGTACACATCTATTCAAACAGACGCCTGTTAACCAGAATACTTTCCAGGTGGATCCAAATAGATTGTCATGGCAACAATAACAACAGGGGTAGCGTTGTCATATGCGTCATCCGAGTCGACAATTAAGGCAGACGAATACCCTCTGAAAACATATACATACAATACCCATAGATACACCATAAAACGCTAAAAGACACTAAAACAGCAGAAACTTGCTGCCATCATTAAGTGTAAACGATTACTAATTTCACTTTTTGTTCTAATTGCCCAGAACCCAGAAGTGGTGTGTGCCCCCAGTTTGTATGCAGCACTTCCGTGATTTTCGGTACGACTAGACAGGTCATATACGCATAGGCCAATCTGAGCCCAACAGTGACTGCGAGAAGCCAGTGGAAGCTCATTTGAAAGCTTAGAACCTGAACAATCTAGCCATAACAAGCCATGGCTTCCAAGTACAACCAACCAATAGCTATTCAGATGATAAACCTCAGAGCCCAGGTTTGGTTGCCTGATACAGGCACATGGTTGGTGTTTTGGTTCATCAGTCGAAGTCTCATGAAATATTTATAGAATATACAGACTATGGGGTAAAAACTTTTTTTATAAGCAAAACAACCATGGCTCTCATTTTCTAGGCGAAATGATTCGATACGTATGTCTCTGCCCTGAGGAGACTCAAACACAGCAAGGAAGGGAGTTGAACATAAACACAGTGAAAAGATGTGACAAAAATAATTAATAGAAATGATAATACTCATGGGCCTCCAATAGCATAGCGGTCTAACGCACCCGTGTTGTCTGGTCCTTTACGAGTGTGAGCTGCCTATCACGGTTGTGGTTCGAAACCTGACAGACCAGCCCTGGTGGGGAGTTCCGATCGGGGGCTGTGTTTGGCTGCCTGCCCAGGGTGAGGGGGAAGGGTGAGTTCACTGAGAAGCAAGCAAGGGTGACTCCAGAACGTGGGTGGGTGAATTCCGTCTTGAAGGAGGCAGAGTTTGCTGCCCTCTGACAATTACCTTGCCTCATAGACACAAGCAGCGAACTCATGTGGGGTGGGCAAATTGAAATACATAGATGGTATATTTGGCCACTAAATTGGGAGAAAAACTGGAAAAACTCTGAAACAAAACAATAGTACAAATTATAGTACGCAGCCCTGATAAATTTGAATGCAATTTAGAATTAGATTTAGAACTTTAAATTTAGAGTTTATACGAGAGTAAAGTTTAGCATGTGCATTTGGGTGTAATAGGTAATAAGGTTTCCTCTCACAACCACATGGTGTCCTGGGATTTCATAGTAATAAAGTTACTCCATTTATGAGTTCTGGAAATGTCTTTGATCTCCTTGTTGGGTCACAGCAGTCATGTCCAGTGTATGTCCTAATTAGGTAACAGGTGACAAATCAGCCTATCCTGTCATTTTTTATTTGATTTAAAAAAACCGATTTAGAAAACATACCCAAAGAGGCAATTAACTGTCTCCTTTAACTGAATCAAGTAAAGGCATTGGAGCCATACTACAGTTGTGTTGTACAGTAGCCAGGGGCAGAGAGCGGTGTCGGCCAGCCAGTCTGATAGTGTGCACTTTTAAAATCAATTTCACTGAACTTTCCTACATATGTGTGGTTAAACACCCTCATACCCCCTTATAGAATCAGGAATAAAATATATAATCTTCTTACCGCGCGACCGAGCACAGTCAAAACAATGGTAGATTAATTCATTGGCAGTCTGTCTGGATAGTTTGTGAAATAACATCCTAATTGTTTGGTGCCCAAAAGGAAAGTGATTTATTTGGGTATTTTGCAGGGCACAGAATCTGGCATCCATCAAGTGCTTTGTTTTGAAGGGTGAAAGCAGGCTGTGTATTCCGGGCTATCGCTGATATTGCACCTATTCTCTTACCTTTAAGGCCAGTTTACATCAAACATTCACCGAATCTCTGGCCTCTGGCATTTTCATTTTACCTGAGTTATAAAATGCACTTGCCAGACCTAACCAATTAAAACTATTCCTCCATAAAACTATGTTGAGTATATGAGAATTAAGGTTTTACCTGTAACAGGGCACTATGGAAACTTTCTGCTGCAGAGGAGAAAACATTGCATTATTTTAGTATTTGTCTAAAATTTTAATATAGAAATTGTGTAAATATTACTATTTTTGACGACCTCTGATGGTTAAAGTTTTGGTGTAAAACTTCACTTATTTTATGTTAAAAACATGTCAGTGCACACTTGATGTTTTCCTTAGAGCAGACACACCTTCATTTAGTGACACACTACAGAACATTTATCGGCCTGACTCTGCAGGCTTTGTGCCCCATCGACCAAACCAGCGTCAGCTTATTCCCTCTAACTTTATCACTTACAGCTGTGCATACGGTAGACGTGACTCAAGGGTCAGCACATGGCTGCTGAGTGCTTGGCGTGATTGGTTAATATTGGTCCAGTCAGAGTCATCGTTTCTGGATGTGGGTATGGGTGTGGGTGCTTGGCGTGATTGGTTAGTAATGGTCCAGTCAGAGTCCAATTTTTTTGGTGTGGGTGTGGGTGTGGGTGTGGGTGTGGATGTGGGTGCTTGACGTGATTGGTTAATATTGGTCCAATCAGAGTCAATGTTTGTGGGTGTGGGTGCTGATCACCTGGTGTGATTGGTTAATATTGGTCCAGTCATAGTCAGCGTTTGCCGTGGTAGTGCAGACACAATGTCTTTTATGCCTTCCCGTGCTCAGACAGCACGCAGCTCTGTAAGGTCTCTGTGAGTTAAAACAGGTGCCATTTGTCTTGGCAGTCTTGTTTTGTCTAGTCTGGTCTTTTTCTCAGCATCTGTTCTGCGTCCAGCTATTATGTCCAAAGTGTCACTGGAAGGAGAACGTCATCAGAGGTTATCATAGAATACACCTTTGCCACAAGATGTCTGGCGAATGAAATTGATCATAGGCATGTTATACTTCATTCGATTCATATTGGCAGTGCTAGTTTTTTTCAGAAAGGTTTTTGGATTTATTATCCCTGCTTCTAGTTTGGATTCTGTTACAAATATATAAACTGAATGTAGAAAAAACGGATTCTATGAATATCAAATTATATAAGTATACTAAAAAGTATAAATATTGCATTATGTTATTATATTTGAGCAATTGAGAGGGGATTTATTATTTATTTGTAACGGTGTATGTACAGCCTTCAGGGCTGCATATTCCCAGATTTTCAGATATTCAGATGTCTTTCTGCTGTTGCTTGCTGTGTATTAATACATTCCCAGAGGAGCTCTCCTTTTGTAGGCGATCCTTTGCGTGCCCCTCAACACAAAGGAATGACAGCAAAAAGGAAAATTGGTTATCATAGCTTTTCATTCACCTGATTCAATAGTGAAACACAGAAACATTATGTTTGAGGTAACCCTTTCTTTTGAGCTAACACCCTAGATGTAGCCTGGGCATCAATCAACAATGAATATGTCGTTGGGTAGAGCCATGGCCAATTACCTTATTACACTTACATGGCCAAGACAGCATTATAATATAGTTCCCCTAAAAAATAAGCCATTAACCCATATCCGCCGAACTACGGGATTTTCTGTAGACCGCGCAAACCCTTCATTCACCGAACTACAGGATATTCCGCAGACCACGAAAAAATCTATAGTCGCCGTCCTACGGAAAATCCTGTAACAGGTGCAACGTCCAAATATTATATCATTATATAACAAACACATGCGGGGTGTAGACTTCAGACAAAAAAGTGCGTTACAAGAGACAAACAAAAAAGTGGTACTATAAAATAATTTGGTACATGCTTGACATTGCTATCCTAAATGCTTGCATTGTTTACAATAAAGATCATAATACAAAGATGAAACTGCGCGACTTCAGAGAGCCTCTTTCAACGAACTTGATAGGTATAAGCTACATGAAATCAGTAGGAACTCAACAGGATCCCAACAGACACAACAAACAAAAGGCATGCAAAAAATGTAAGCCAATAACAAAAAGAATGATATGAACTTGTGGCATTACAGCGAATGATGCAAACTCAATTAATTGAAATATAACTCTTCACATCAAATTTCAAAATGGAAAATGTAAATGTAGATGTGACAAATAAATGTGCGATTGTAAGAATTTATCTATACATAATTTACACACATATTTTGTATATAATAACACAAATTTGTTAAAACGTTTAATTGATATGACATACCATATATCTCCACAAATTATGTATTATAAATAATGTACAAATAATGTACATATTGTTGTGTCCCTAGGGGTTGGGCGACACTCACGAACCTTCGCAGAGGGCATAGGCAGGGTAAATAACCCGGAGGAGGCAGTATTATAAACAAGACACTAATTTATTAAACAAATACTCTTGACAAAAACACAAAACAAAGGGCGGGGTATTCGGGGAATCCAACACACATAAAGTCCAAAATCCTACTCGTCGTCATTATCCAAAATCCAATGTCACAATCCAGGTCAGTTCCATAATCCAGTCCAGTAGTTGATACACAAAGGGGGGTCCTCAGACAATCCAGGTCACTTTCAAACTCTCTTTCTAAATCCCAGCTGGTCAACAGACTTCACAATTCTCTCTCGACATTCACAAGCCCTTTCCTACTCCTTCCCAGTGTGATAGGAGCTGGTCCCTTAAATAGGCCTCCAAATGGTCTTCAGCTGTTCGTTAGTCCCAATCACTTCACTCCATTCAGGTGCTGGACTGCGGCCTGCTGGGAAATGTAGTGTTTCCGTCGCTCCAGTGTTTTGAAAATTTTCATAATTTGTATATGTTTTTCAATTGAAACTCTTTTGTGATTGGGCATAACACATCAGTTTATACATCAAAATAAAGATCATTTCAGGCTCTTAATTTGCCTATTGTTTCTCTTTCCATTTCCAAGAGGGAAGTGTTAGACTGAAGGTTGACTGAGTGTGAATGGGCGTGTTATGTGGCTAGGCACACCGCGTTTATACAGAATAATGCATTAGGCGGATATGGGTTAAGCCCCCTAAATAAAGGGTTTCTGCATCGTGCATTATTATTATTATTATTTTTTTTCTGTTTCTGATTTTCCCAGTTTTTCTCCCAATTTAGTGGCCAATTACACCTTCTATTTGTTTCGATTTGACCCTCCCCACACGGGTCCGCCGCTCGTCTCTATGAGGCAAGCTAATAATCCATGGGCAGCGAACTCCGCTTCCTTTGCGACGGAATTCCCCCCTCCCACATTCTGGAGACTCCTTTTCCGTGCTTCACGGCGAACCCGAGCCGGCTCACCCTTCCCCCCCTTCCCCTGGGGCGGACAGCCAAATGCCACCCCCGATTGGGGCTGACAACCAGGGCCAGTCTGGTAGAGACGTGGGTTTCGAACCCCATCCCTGACAGGCAGTGCACACCACACCAGACCAGCCAAAATGTGCTGCGTTAGACCGCTACGCTACTGTTTTAGGATTTTTGTCACCAATTTCGCTGATACAATTGATTGTGACAATCACATCTTGAAGGAAATTGGAATTTTGTACCTGGGAGCTGAATATTGTAAGAGGAAGTGAGTAAACTCATTCAAATTTGTATCACAATTGTATATATCATGTGATATTATCATAGTCAGTCCAAAGGTGACTCAGGGCTGGCTGAATTTGGACCTCCAAGTTAGGTAGTCGGTGGGGGGGAGGCAAAACCATGTGAAGGGGTCCAGGTCCAGGCACTGGGGTAGGAGTGGGGGTGAGGGTTTCATAGCAGCATACATTGCAATTACAAGTTTGCAATATAATGGCTTCCCATAAGAAATTAAAAATAAAAACACCTTTGTGCAGGTATTTCAAGCAATGTGATATAAAATGATAAAGCAAAGTGCCATCTATTGGAACCAAAGAATCTATTTCAATCCAGCTGCACAAACGTATCAATAGTATACACTGTCCCACAGGTAATATCCCTCATGCACAGAGCAGTAGTTGAGAGCCCATTTTTCCCCTTTCATGTTTTCATTATGAGTCACCTTAATGATGTGCACATAAGGGAATTGTTATGGGAATATTGAAGGAATTCTTATTTTAAGACAGGTGGTCATGGTAATAGAAAAAACTCTCTGGTAACCAATATTTATTCATAGGAAAATTCTCAAACAGTATGCTGTAAGGCAGGTGGCACTTCATTCATATTTGAGTCGATGGCAAATTAAATATGAATGAAGTGTTACCTCACATTGATAAAATCCCTTTAGGAGGATGTGCCTTAAGGTGCTTTAAGAGAGACAGCGAACGTGCCATGTTTACTCCATCAGGCTTTAAATAATTCACATTTGAACTATTTTAGCCCACTGGCCAAGAGTAGCCTGCCACTGCCCAGTGATTTGTGACGTTGATACTGCATTTGAAATTCCCTGCTATAGGGAATTGATTATCTGGGTCTTGCTGATTGAATCATTGTGTAATGATCTGATATGAATCTGTGTGATACCTATTAGTGCATAGCCTCACTGATTTTTAAAAATAAATACACTGAAAACAGTAGTACAGTTGTATACATTGAACTCTGGTGAAAGGTCCGGATGTAGTCCTGTGTCCTGTGTGAGGCAGTGAGGCCCACTGTTTATTCAGGGAAAACGGGATGCAGACACAGCTTTCAGTCCAACCGCAAGTATGTCCATAGAAACGTTTCGAGATGAATTCATTAGCACAATGGACCAATAATTATCTCTAAAGCAACGCTGAGGCAATGATCTCCCCTTCCTCTGTAAATACACTGCTCAATGTAAATAATAATGGACTCTGTAGTCCAGAATGCCTTTCATTGTACTATAGTTTGGATTTCACCCAACATTCCTTTAATTGTGCTGTCCATACGGCACAGTATATAAAACAAGACGGTGTCCACTTACAGAGCCGGGCCGGGCTAAGAGCGCACAAATAAAACTGATCAGGTAAAACAGATTGTTCCATCAATTATTCATAAACTGATTAATACCTCACTAATGCATCCCATAAATATTTAACATTTTAACGTTCCCGACATCCCCGCATTTTATGGCTTTTATATGCAGATGCTGATGGGGCAGATGTCTTTGGCTGTCTTCATGTACGGCACCAGTGCAGTCGATACCCGTCTGTCCCGATCGCGGGGGGAGACGGCGTGTCTGGGCTCTGTCAACGCCTGACCTTTCTAACGAGCTCACCGGCTCCCCTCAGCGTCGCAGCGATGTCGTCACGCAGTTATTAGGCTGCGGAAACGTGCTGATTACATTACACATTAGCTAGGATGGCAGCCTTCAGCAGACACACGCAGACCCCCCCACACCTCCTCGGTAACTGTAATCCTCAGCGTAAGAGGATTCACAATTCATCCTCCCCAACCCCCCCAAACCACTTTTAAAATCATTTCCTGGTCGTGCTCGCCCAGCAGGCTGGATGAACTGAACTGTGTGTGTGTGTGTGTGTGTGTGTGTGTGTGTGTGTGTGTATGTGTGTGTGTGGGGGGTACAGTTGATTAATTTAGATGTTTAGAAATGGTTTTTGAAAAGGACATCCATCATCCGAAGCGTTTATTTTAATCCCAGGCGCCAGCGAGGGCCTTGGTCAGCGTATTTCCCCTCCCCTCCACCTGCGATGCAGACAGCTGTTAGACCTCACCCCCTCACACACACACACACTAAATTAAAGAGGGAGGTCAGGCTACAGGTGTGTAGCTAATGCGTTCTCCTGTGTGCCTGTGCCTGTCTGTTCTGGGACAGATGCAGAATGAGGCATATTTCCCTCATGCTTCAGAATGGAAAGAAATGTGATAATTAAAAATGCCTGCAGCACATTAATCGTCGAGATAAGCACAGGGCTGGCTCCTCTGATTGAAATTTGTGAAGCATCGTCTTTCTTTTTTTAATTTCATCTACATGTCATTACCTCAGTCCTGGCAAACAGTCAAATGCAAATTGAATTAAAATGGAAGGTTTTATTTAATATTTCACAATTTGCAAAGCAGTCTAAATGGCTGGCTTTTAATTCATAGTCTTAAAAAAAATACTGACATTAATGCAAAATCCAAAAAGGAGGCATTTCCAGTATCCTCCCTGCTCAACCTGTCTGTCACCGTGGTAACAGCATGCAAGGCCATGAATGACGTGCTTCAGTTATGGTGATGGCTGAAAGATTTGGTGCGAGGTCCATGGTGTGAGTTGTCAATGCCTGGAACAGCTTGCCAGTTCAGGTAGTAGAGGCAGAAACACCTGGGCTATTTTCTTATAGAGGGACACCAGCGTATTGATGTTATTTTCTGATGGACCAGAGTTTATGTTGTACTAAGATCAATGTGTAAGTGGATGTCAATAAAGATGTAGTCACAAAGCAATTTGATTTGTTCAACCTTCACCAGAAATGATAGTCATGCATATGATATGTGTGTGTGTATAGCATGGCCATTGTCATATACAAAATGTCCTCGCCCTGCGTTTGAGGTGTTTACCACAAAAAGGAGAATATTGTTGCAATTTGTGTGTGTGTGTGTGTGTGTGTGTGTGTGTGTGTATGTGCGCACAAGATGTCTTTCTTGAGCAGAAGGAGAATGTGAAGTGTATCTCTGAGACACAGGCAGCTGTGTGTGTCAGACATCCTGAGAGCATAGAGACGGGGCACGTTAGGCATTATCTCCTCTTCACACACTCCGACCATTCAAATTCATATTACCTAAACAAAGCTTTTTAAATAACTTTTTTAACTCAAGTGTAAAAATAAACATTTTATTTCCGGTGCTTTAAGCTGCATCCTAAGTTTGCTATTTTTTTAAGCCAGTTAATCAAGGATAGCCATAATGGGATATTCAGTGACAGTGAGGTCATATATCTTGTTTCAGTAAGCAAACTTATCCTAAACAATGATTCACATTTCCCTGTTCATTCTTTATAAGTATTGCACATTTCCCACTGTGTTCTGCAAACAGAATTCTCCTTTTAAATATATTTACAATGAAAATGCATACACCTTGTACGTATATAGATATGTGTCTGCGTATTTGTACATACAACACAAACACAAAGCTATATAGACATCAACACTTAAGTCATTCTCTTCTACCGGATGTTGAAATGTTAACCGTGTTCCTGCTGTTGCGAAACAGGTAGTGTATAAAAACAACGACGTCAGGCTGGAGCTGTCCAGACTGGCCAAGCAGGGAGACGGAAAGATGAAGGTGCACGGGGTGGTGGCCTTCAAGTGCGAGAACGTGGCCACCCTGGAGCCCATCGCCTTCGAGACGCCCGAGTCCTACATCACGCTCAGCAAGTGGAATGCCAAGAAGACGGGCTCCATCTCTTTCGACTTCCGCACCACCGAGCCCAACGGCCTGCTGCTCTTCAGCCACGGCAAGCCCAAGCAGCTGCAGAAGGACGCCAGGGGCCCGCAGATGCTCAAGGTGGACTTCTTCGCCATTGAGATGTTGGACGGACACCTCTACCTGCTGCTGGACATGGGCTCGGGCACCACCAAGACCCGGGCCGTCAACAGGAAGGTCAACGACGGCGAGTGGTACCACGTGGACTTCCAGAGGGACGGGAGATCAGGTATGAACCCGCGCCCCCTCCGTTTACATCTCACTGGTGCCTCGAGATCTGATTTCGCTTACCCGTGTTAATGGCCGAGTCCGATGGGCTTTGCTCTGAATATTGATAGTGTTATTCGACTCTGTTCTCGGCCTTGTAGTTACCCTGGTCACTTGCACTGTGTGGTGCGGTTTGCGGTCATGGCTTCGGGAGTCTCTCTGGACGAAAGCGTCTGTAAAATGAATAAATCTAACGCCGGCATGCATTGCAGGTCTTTGGCCACGTCCACTTATGTTACAACAGCGTGTTCTCGCACATGTGCCTGTTACCCAGGATATGCATGCATATTACATGTGCCTACTCTACGCCAGGCATGTGGGTCATGTTTTACGCGCTGTATGACTCTTCTTGTAAGCCCATTACACGATGACACGGTGACGGTTGAGGCGATGCATTTCTCTGCCCGCCGTGGAATCGGGCCTGAGAGCGGTGAACGCAGCGGCCTGCTGTCCCGTTGTGGTCCTCATTCCACTGGCGCTGGGCTCCCGCAGTCCCTGCTGCTCTGCTTATCTCAGCAGCAATTTGCCAGCGTGCCTGTAAGCGTGAGCGTGTTCACGCGTGTGTGGGCGTGTGCATGCTCACAGCTGTGGGCTCACAATGTCACTGTGCAAATGAAACTCGCCCCTTACACCATTTTCCCACTTGGAGTGGAAATTAGATTGACTATTTCACTACCCCCTTTAACTGTACACACTGGCTTATTTTATTCTAAACGATACTTCATTTTCAGTGTCTCTCTTCTGAAATAATTGGTGCCACTTGGTATTTGTACAGTGATAGTCCAGGGTGAGGTCTCCATCAATGAATTCTCTACTTTATGCAAACCGACTAGGACTGCTATCTGTTCTAACTGCAGTTTACTTCTTGTTGGTAATTTTTTCTTATGTGTTGTATTTTTCTGGTGAAGAAATCCTCAGTTCATCTGGAGTTTGAATGCAGATTCCTAGTCAGTCTGATTGCTACTCATTTTGTCAGTCTGCCTGCATCTGCCTGCACTGCTGTCAACATCATTTTTGTCTGTATTCCTCTCTTTCTCTCATGGTTTCCTTCTCTCTGTCTCTCTCAGCCTGTCTCTCTCATGCATCACCGAGTGTATCAGGTCAGAACTGCTGATAGTGAGCGGTTAAACAGGCAGATCTGACATCTGCATCCATTGAAACAGCTGTGGCCATGTGTCTGTGTCAGAGCCTACTGCTGAGAGAGAGCCAGGGACAAACACACACATACACACACACAAACACGCACAAACATACAAACACACACGACTCACACAAATAAATAAACACGCACACACACAGTCTCAGATGCACACACACAAACATACACAAGCGCACACAAACATACCAACACACACATACTCACACAAATAAACACACACACACACACACACAGTCTCAGACGCATGCACACAGACACACACCAATGTGCAAAAACAGACATGCACTCACAAATAAATAAACCCAAACACACACACACACGCACATACACACACACACACATACACACACAGTCTCAGATGCACACACACACACACAAACACGCACAAACATACACCTACTCATACAAATAAATAAACACACACACACACACATACACACTATCACACACGCAGTCTCAGATGTCCACGCACGCACACACTATCACACACACATAAACACACACACACTATCACACACGCACACACGAAAAAGAGGATCCTACCAAAATCACAGCCTGGCAAACCTGGAGCCCAAAATGGATCTGCTCTGTCCCTTCCAAACTACTATACATATTCAAAAGCTAATTTTATGCGAAAGTAATTCCCAGTTTTTTATGGAATATATCTAATTATTGTAGGAACATTTTGTTTAATTCAAAATCAGCCTTGCTAAGCGATAAAATATTATTTTGATTATTTTGGCAAAACGGTTAATTTCATGTTCAAAATCATACATTGTAAACTAAACACCAACACAAATTTTCTAAATACAAGAATACACTAACACAATACACTAAGTCTACCAAAACACTGCAAATATGTCTCAAAATCAAATCTTCCAAACACTAACACATGTTCTCTTCCAACAGGAACATTTAGTCAATCATAGCACAATGTCATAAAAAAACACTAACAGCAGATGGAATTACAGAAACTGCATTACTTTACAGTCAGTTCAACTCGTATACAATAGACAATATATTTTTTAAATTGTCTTTTGGAATATATTTTTCTTATGTTGGGTTTAGTAAATGCATGCATTTTGTTTCTTTTTTTGCAAACATTCAATACCAAAATTATTTGCAACGGGAAATGACTGCAAGAGAACAAAAATATGCAATATAGCTGCTGGTCACCATTGTGTGAAAATACAAAATATACAAACAGAAAAAGGCACAGAAGAAATAAAAAAGAAAAATACAAACTCCTCTTCTAATCTGCCCAGCTACATGAATCGAAAACCATTTTGTGGAATGCCACATTTCCCATAATATTGGCAAGTGGTCCCCCACCTGTCCACTTTGATGCGCTCACTGTTCCTTTCAAAAGGAACTTTATGCAGTTGTTTCATTCGACCCTGTGTTTAGCCAGAGTCTGAGAAATGGATGCTATGCTGATTCCTTCAATATTCCCAAAGACAAGGTTGCTAAAACTCTGGCCTGAATGATCAGCCTGACAATGGCAAGCTCCTGTTGTTTATTTAATTCTGCCCCCAGACATTGTCCACTAGGGACACACAGAGACAGGCTGGGATTACACTGTGTCCGGCTGGGAGCCTCTCTGAATGATAGTCCATGGTTAATGACATTAGTGTTTATATGGCCCTTCTTTAGCGCCACCACGATAAAAATATTATTTTGATTATTAGCCACTATATTGTGTTAATACTGTTATTCTTATTATAGTTGTCATTGTTACAAGGGTTACCGGCTATTAATGTTGTGTTGTTATTGCATTGTATTGACTGGGAAATAATAGCTTATTACTTATGCAACACTTTGTACGAATAACAAATATGCCTGACATGACTATTACTTGTGTGTCCAACAAAATCTTTCTAAGGATTTGAGCATATACATGGATGGTCTAGTATTGAGTTGAACATGGTGTACAATATACCATCAAATGCAGAAGGTATGGGAAATTTGTAGATGCGTTATGAAATTAATGATTCACTACATTTCGAGGGCAGTAGCAGCATCATAAATCAAAGGCAAGCAAACACCCCCAAAACTGTTTTGGCTCCAATATTTAGCCTGATTAAAATACACCCATAGTTACCCATATTCCGCAAACAACTAGTGCATCTATCCTACAACGAAAATACGCACATGCCCTCTTTCTTCCTCATTCCCTCCTCTCTCTCTCTCTCTCTCTCTCCCTCTTTCTCTCACCTTCTTTTTTTTCCCCTCTCCCTCTTTTTGCTTCCTCTACCTCACGGTCTGTGTCTGCTCTGCCTGAGTTGCCATAGAAACCGGGGGCCTATGTCCCACAGGAGCGGGCTTATAGAGCGCGGTGTTCTGCTGAGCGTCGTGGTAATGAAATTTCAGGGCCCCCCACCCCCACCACCACTACCCCTCCCCGTTCCTCCTCAAATCTACAGTCTGGGCATCACAACCACAGCCACTGTCTCGGTGAAGATTGGGAGGGGAAAGGTTACAGATCCGCTGTACAGCTTCAGTATAATTCTCTCATTGTTCATCCCACTCCCCTGACACAAAAAAATACAGGTCACCCACATTGATGCCTGAAATTCAGCACAGATAGAAATTGAGTGGCTCGCCAACCATTTCTTCCCCATTTGTTTCCAAGTTTAAAAGAAGGCAAGGCCTTATGCAAGGGGTGCATTGTGTGCAATCGTTTCAATACAGGCCATGATTAAAAATAAATGAATTAATTAAATGTATCAAATTCATTTATAGGCGGCACGGTGGTGCAGTGGATAGCACTGTCGCCTCACAGCAAGAAGGTCTCGGGTTCGAATCCAGGCCAGGGGCCTTTCTGTGTGGAGTTTGCATGTTCTCCCCATGTCCGTGTGGGTTTCCTCCGGGTACTCCGGTTTCTTCCCACAGTCCAAAGACATGCACGTTAGGCTAATTGGAGAGTCTAAATTGCCCGTAGGTATGAGTGTGTGAGTGAATAGTGTATGTAGTGCCCTGCGATGGATTGGCGACCTGTCCAGGGTGTATTCCTGCCTCTTGCCCCAATGCATGCTGGGATAGGCTCCTAACTAGGAATAAGCGGCTGAAGATGAGATGAGATGAGAAATGCATTTATTTGGTGAGGAGTTTCACTTACTGTCAGACTGATTATCAAAAACTTTGAATGTGCCATCATGTGATATTTTGTATTATGTCATTCAATAGTTGAAAGCATAGTTGAAATGAGAAAGCATGAATCTGTGTTCTCTTCTTCATCTGTAATAATTTATTATTGTTTATTATTGTTTACTTTTACCTCGTGTACAAAAGTGTGCCTTCATGTAGTTCTGTAGCATGTTTTCTTATATGGGTAGCTGAGTAGTTGTTCCAGAGTGAAACAAATTATCCTTCATGATCCTTCAAGCATCGAGGACTGTCCTAAG
The DNA here is from genome assembly GCA_029706075.1 of Aldrovandia affinis. Lineage (NCBI taxonomy): Eukaryota > Metazoa > Chordata > Actinopteri > Notacanthiformes > Halosauridae > Aldrovandia > Aldrovandia affinis. The sequence continues at coordinate 482,513 of JAINUG010000245.1, forward strand.
ATAAAACACATTTTAAAAACAATTATAGGAAGAGTGGCTGGTGGAAGTTACGTAACAGTCAAAACCAGACTTGTAACGGATGTTCCATTGGTGTATGCTTTGTACATTTAAATAAGAAAACTTGAAATTAAATTCATGTTCAGTTTAGATGAAGCTATTAAATGATAAGTGTTCGGTAAACTCACGATAAGGTTGAAGAGAGATCCAGAATTTTTCATTTCACACATGAGTAGCCTTTGGTCACGTGTTTTCTACTAGTGTGTGTATTATGTTCTATTTTGCCTTTGCTTGATTGTAAAATGCACTGGGATCCTTCTAATCCCCCTGCTTGTTATCAGAGTAGCAGTTATGATAGAAATCAGAAACTCTCATTGAAGTAGTAACCAACCCAACCACCACTCAAAAATGCTATAGCACGGTTCTCTCAATGTCAATTAACATTGAAATGGAGGGGATCCCTTCTCTCCTTTAAAGATAAGTCTTTAAAGGCATTATTTTTATATACTGATAGGGTTTTGGGATAGGGCTCAAGACACAGCTTACCCAGCTCAGAGTGAATGCTGCCATACGGATGAATTATGGAAAGCAGTGAAAGTGGATCCGTCACTTATGCAAGTGCACGTTGTTGCCAATGGTGATCAAGTTACCCTGGGCCACTGTGCAGATGCATTATGGGAAATGCTGATGTCATGGCCTAATCAGATGCAGTGATGCTGCATGATCTCACAAACTAATTTAGCACATTTAGAACTACAGGGGTTTTGATTGATGTTTTTAAATTCCTAAAAGCGATTAACAAAGTGAACTACCAAAGATTTTTAAAGATAAGTTTGGTTAGGAGAACAAGAGGCCACAGGTGGAAATTAGTTAAAGGCAAATTCTGCACAGATATTAGGACATCTTTCTTTACACGGAGAGTTGTCAATGCCTGGAACAGCTTGCCAGGTCGGGTAGTAGAGGCAGAAACACTTGGGCTATTCAAGTCCAGGCTAGATGCAGTACTAGATACTCTTCAGGTTAAGACATGACGAGCCAGGATGGGCTGAACAGCCCGTTCTCATCATTATGTATTCTTGTGTTCTTACGTGGGAGGCTGGGAGGTTATTTTAATTGCTGTAAAAATTGGAGGGGAATATACAATAAACAAGATCATATTTGTGAAATGCCATGAAACATTTATAATTTGCAGTAACAAGACTTGCAGTATTATTGCTAGCTTGTTAGTTAACACAGCCTATCTGTGTAGACCACTGCGCTTTAATCAGCAGGCACACTTACAGAAAGGCTTCATTAATGCAGGCAGCATTAATCTGAACTAATATGAACTAACATTACTTTCACAACTAGCATGCTATATAGGTAAAAGCTGGGTAGCAGTTAATAGGTAGTTATTTGGGCTACATGCTTTGTACCTGACTGGGAATCAGTTAGCTAACTAGCTATCAAATGCTTAGCCAACTACTTAGCTTAGTAGGGAATTCTAAAGTGTTCTGTGGTAGACAGGACAGGACTGTGGTCTTACAGTGATGTAAGAAATGTGAATTACATTTTATGTAAATTTTGACACCTGAGTAAAAGAGTTGAAACCAGTTATTTTTGGTATCACTGCATATCCTCTCTTTTTCAGACTCAGCACTGCTGGCTCTGCCAGATGCATCGTGGGAAATGGTGAATCTGTAGTGAATGGTGAACCCTATTCCCTTTTACAGATGCATTGTGGGAAGATGTGTGGCCGTATTGTCCTTGAGCATGTTGAGGGAAAGCGATCTGAAGCATCTTGATAGTTGCTTCAGTCTCTCTTCTGTGTCCTTTACAATCCCTGTGTGAATCTCATTGATCCTTGTTGTCAGCTGTTGTCACTTCAATGGTACAACATATCATATCTTGCACCTCCCTTTAAAGGCTAATCTAAACATATTGCTAAACTGCAATATGTACCTCTGCATTTCAGATATGAAAAGTCAATGCGTGAGCATTATAATTTATTTAGTATATAAGTGATTAGCAATGTAACTGCAATACCAATTCATTATCTGAGTAAAACAATGATTTAAACTGCATTAATAATTATGCTAATATAGGAACTTGAAAAGCTGTGCAGAAATACAATTAACGTATAATATATGCAGTTTAAGTCAGAAGCTAATGGAGCATTACATTTCCTGTTGCCTGAGAGAGGGGGTGAATTGTTTTCTGCGGGATGGGAAGGTAGCGAGTACAGATGTAGCAGTGGAACATTGAGAAGGCTAGCTCACAAAGATTCAAAGAGCTGCTTCACTTCACCTTTCAATCAGCAGTACTTGTCCAAACTCGAAACAATCAAAGCACTGATTTTTAACGTTTGGGGGGGTCATCTAACTTCTATAGCATTTTCACAATTTACTGAATTCAATGACAAATAACGTGAAGAAACCATGACAGATGTAACTAAATGTAATACTTGTTAATTTAAGGACGTGTCATCATTTTGTACATTGAGTGCCGCCCATTGTTCAGTTTATTAAAGTTCAGGAAGGGAAAGAGCTGAAATATGCAAACGTACGTCCTTTACGTATGTCACATGTCTGAAGCAGGCCAGACCGTCCTTGACGTATTTCACATGTCAGATACCTGCTGTTACCTCACATAGTCACACACCCCTGCTTATGAAATACTTTAGTATGCTAGCTGCTATGTTGTGCCTTGTGGCAAAGTAGCGCGCTGCGTGGGATGATATTAAAGTCTATCTGCGGACAGAGGGACTCTGTTCCCTACAGGGCCTGCCAGCTCCTCATTAATAATTGGTCATGTGAATGGCATGTTCAAAAATGGAAAAGGAAAAAAATGAACATGACATCACAGCAGTGTGAGTCATGAAGCATATGGCTTTCAGGGCTTTCCATCATTGTCTTGGATGATTTATTAATTCAAAAGCGCATGTCATTCTGAGAAGCACAACAAAGGCAGTGAAAATAATGATCAACAGCTCTCCTGTATTAGGGAATACCCCCCACAACCCCACTCAAACCCCCCCACACCCATTCATTCTGAAACAGTGGTGAGAAATGTCTACTCCTACAGCTCATTTGAAGTGACAGCACTGGTCCCTTTGCTCATTGTTGGCTGGGTTCAGGTGCGAGAGGGCTAGTCAATTGACGGGCAGCATTAGCCTATGTGTTACATTAGCGGAGCATTTGAAGAGCCCGGCTCGTAAGTGACGTGACCACGCTTCCGACCGCTCGGGCTGCACATCAGTGAAATCGCTTTGAGCGCTGGCAGAAACATCTGCCCCCAACCCGCCCACAATGGCCTGGAGAACCCAGTCATAGCCCATAAACGAGGTTGCTTGCATCGTCTTCACTGGATTCCCATAATTCACCTAATATGCTGTTGAGTTAGGGGAGCAGGGCTCATCGAGGAACAGTGTGGGGAGGGGGCATTGCTATTGGCAGTGTGAGGAGCTCTGAATAGCTAGATGGGGCTCTGTCTGTCTGTCGGACCTGGTGAGCGGACCTTGTCTAATTTGCGTTACTCCATCAACATCACAATCATCATCACCATCATCACCATCATCATCATCATCATCATCATCATCATCACCATCACCATGATAATAATATTAATTTGACAAATAATTCATATATTGAATATATAAGCATATATTTATAATAAGTCATACACATATTTCATATTATCACCTTTTTTTCTTTGTCCTCCTCTTTCTTTCATTTAGCCTTTGTCCTCATATATTTTTATTTTTATGACTGTCCCTCCATCTTTGTTTAGTCTCCCGATATAAAACCACCTCAAGGAAGTGTTTGCTTTGTCTCTGCCCCCGTTAAAGATAGTTTTCTTGCAGATGTAGGTAGCTCTATGTGTGATGCTATTCATGTCACCCCAGTTATGACAGCACGCATTCCCAGGGGGGCGCTCACATTGCTCGACTGTCACGTACAGAACGCCGATGGAAGGAAAAAGCACAGCGCGAAGACCCTTTCCTGTCCTCCACTTACACAAACGTAGTCGAGCGTGCGTACAGCACAGACGTGTGTGGCCAGTGTGCGAACATGCACAGCCCTGTATCTGCATGTGTAAGCGTAACCCGCTCCCATTCTGTCATCCTCTATACTGCTGCGTAGCATTTAAAATATGATTCATTAGTAAGAGGAATAAGCTGCTGTACGTACATTCTGGGTGGCTTAGGATGCAATGCTCATGAGTGGAACCAGGGCATCCAGTGCTGTTCAATCTTGTAAAATTATTTTACTGCTCAAGAGGAAATGTTGAAAAATAATTTTCATCTTTATTAAAGAAATAAAATGTTTAAAACTGGATTGTTATGTAAAGTATTGTCCAAAGTACCACACTGACAGCTTACCAGCAGACTCAAAAACAGGTCCCGCACACCATTGTACAGTCCGTACAATCTATCCAGAGATTATTGGGGTGGCTATGGATGGAAACAGGACTTCATGCCAGTTCACATATTACCCGTTTATACAGCTGTGCAGTTACTGAAACTTGATCAAGGGTATAGCAGTCCTGGCACACCTCTAATCTGAATGGCTTCCTGATAGCCTTAGTCTCTAACTTTATACATTCTGGGCATCAATATATCCTGGGATTATCGGTGGGGCTGGATGAGGGCGGGATTCGGACTGAGCTGTTAAAGGAAACCCCTACCACAGCTCAATCTCTGAACATGGACCTTCAATCTGCACGTGGCATTTCACTTACAGCTGGTTAAAGCGCACAAGACTTACCTGGGCTCCAGGTAAAATGTAATTACGGATCATGTTCTCTTGTGTTTTGGGCTGCTTCCGATCAGGATTGAACACTGGCGCTGGGTGGTACCCGTGGGTCTGCCCTGCCCTGTTCGTCTGTACTGGGCGGCGTAGTGTGAGGGGCTTCTGATTCACATGATGGAGTGGGCTCGTTAGCGATGACCTCGGGGACGTGTTTGGCCGTGTGGCAGGTCGCCGGTGCCGGGCCCGTAGGTCAGGAATGTGGGAGCGGCTGTGCGGGGTGCAGTCTGTAGAAGGTGCCGGCACAGATGTGCTGTGAGCAGAGAAGGTGACGGAGTGTATCGGGGGCACTGGGTTACCCACCGTACAGAGGCTTCTGGGCTGAACACTGCCATGGAGTCATCTCGGCTGAGGGTGTTAACCATTACTTACCAAGGTGATTGGTTTCCATGGAAGCTGGACAGCTCAAAGCATCAGAGATGATCGTCGTTTCTGCTCCTATAGCTCCAGTTGATGAATGTGTTCCTTCAAAAAATGAAAATGCTAAACACATTGCAACAAAACAAAGCACATATGAGTCACATGACATTATCCGTTCAGTGTGAGCTTAAGGTTAGTAATGCGGGAGTTTGAGGCATAGAACATCATTAGGTCATATTGTTGGAGAGACTGGAGTAGTTTACAATTATTTTAGTTTTGTTCAGTCCATTTTCCAGAAAACGTGTGTAACTAAATAACTATATGTAACTAAATAAATCAGCATGGGCACTGGCACTGTTGTGTGGAGATTGAACTGTAAGAACACTGCAGTTTACCCTCAAACCAAAAACCCACAAACTATGTTTGTTTGTTCCATAAAAACTCAAAGCTAAATTATTTAGATTTTTGTTTCTCCCCACGCCTGGACCTTAGAGGGTTCTGCGGCGAAAGCTGGGGTTGGTCGGCTGAGCTATAGATCACTGGAGAGGACACGGCAAACTTGGACAGCTGCCATTAGTTAGAGCTCTACAATGGCTGTGTGATTGGAAAACTGATCCATACACAAACTAATCGCTTGTGGGATCGGAACATGAAGGGCCCGATTTTTACAGTCCAGTCATGTAGACTCGTTGTTTACGGCATTCCAGATCGAGAATTAAATCTGAATGAAAGTGATAAATCATTTGGCGGGAAAGACAGTAGCAGTTCTGCAGTTTTTATGTGTACAGCGAAGCAAATGGATGGAAAAATAAAAACGGCCTCGCAGTTCGTTAATCACGCCTAAAAAGATGGCTCAGATGGGTTTCTGCGTCCGGGCGGCCGGAATGATGAAACAGGAGATGCTGTTGCTTTTTCTTTTCCTTTTTACTACTTTGCAGTATAGATAAAGGAGACTTTTAGTGGGTGAAAATGAGAGAAAAGTGTGGAATTGCTTTCAGTGGCTTAAATGGATGCCGTGCCAGGGCATTAAACGATAAACATAAATCTAATCCCGTCCCATTAAACTTGTTTAATGAGTAAATAATTGAATAACATCCCAATTGAATCCAGTTTATATGTTTCTTTACCGCCATTGTGTTCATATGCATAGCTTCGTCAGCCCATTTTCTGTCATGCTCACTCATTTACAGCTCAACACAAATGATATATGTGTTTGTGTCAATCAATAGCTATTACACAGCAGCACTTATTTACTTATGGGCAAATGCCTTTGCGCAGAGTGACTTACAGCGCATTTATACCGTACAAATTTTGTACCCGATTGACATAAAATGATCTTGCTCAAATGTGCAGCAGTCCTTGGTATTTGATCTCATTAACTTATGGTGTAGACTTTACCCAACATTCGATGAATCTGCAAGGAGTTCCCGTATGTTGCAACGTACAACACTGTTTGTATTCTTTTTTGGGTCTGTGTGGAGCTGTCATCTCCCAGAACTGGTGGACGCTCTATACCCAATGCACCGGGTGTGTGTGGGTGGGTGAAGGGTTGAAATGCGATAGGAAACACAATATTTGTTTCATCTTTTTGAACAATATCTCATGAAGTTTATGTTGTTTTAGGAACTCTGTAACAACTCTGGAAAAAATATAAAACTGGTACCTCCTATAAAAAGCAATATTGTGCTCTTACCCTCTCTCTCTTTCTCTCTCTCTCTCTCTCTCTCTCTCTCTATTTAGGTACCATCTCTATCAACACCATTCGCACAGCCTACACAGCCCCGGGCGACAGTGAGATCTTAGATTTGGATGACAACCTCTACCTGGGAGGTCTGCCGGAGAACAAGGCGGGGCTGGTGTTCCCCACAGAGGTGTGGACGGCGCTGCTCAACTATGGCTACGTGGGCTGCATCCGCGACCTGTTCATCGACGGCCAGAGCAAGGACGTCCGTCGCATGGCCGAGGCGCAGAAGGCGGCCGGGGTCAAGCCCTCTTGCACCAAAGAGGTGCCCAAGCAGTGCCTGAGCAACCCGTGCCAAAACAACGGTGTGTGCCGGGAGGGCTGGAGCCGGTACGTGTGCGACTGCTCCGGGACCGGGTATCTGGGCCGGTCCTGTGAGAGAGGTGAGCCCGTCATCCACACTCATTCATTAATGTGTGTATTTACTGTTATTTTCTTTACAAATACAGTTCATCACGGGGGGCGCTTTGTGAAGTGGGGTTACAAAGTTAGCTGGTTAACTCTTTTATTCTTTTATTTATATTCTGAATTATTTCTTTCAAAGTATTTAGTCAACCAGCTAACTCTTTAATCCTTCTTTGTCAAATATGCCCCAGGGCACCTGCGAGACAGTCTGTCAGTCTGTCATTGTGTGGACATGGTTTGATAATGGCCCCTATTGTTTTAATGGTTTGCGATCAGGTGCCGGGCTGTGGGCTTGTGTTACGTTACGTCTCAGCAGGTGCCACCTGCCTATTTCAGTGCGTTTTATATGATCCCGCTAAGCATCGTCCTTAGAATGGAGATGGGGACAGGGCGGATCGGGGGTGGGGCCGGTGTATTTCACATCAAAGGCTGCCGAAGAGCGGCAAAAATGTGAGGAGCTCTAAGCGTTCCATTACACACTCTGCGGATTCGCCACACTCTGACAAAAGAGCCCACCTCTTCGTCTTCATCTTCCGGCTCCTCTCAGCAGGAGCAGGAACCAGGCGCCACACACTCCCTTTCTCGGACTGAAGCCACTGCTCTTCCCCTTCTGTCCCTCTGGTTGTGTTGTGGTTCATATTTCTGTCCCTCTGGTTGTGTTGTGGGTCATATTTCCGTCCCTCTGGTTGTGTTGTGGCTCATATTTCTGTCCCTCTGGTTCTGTTGTGGTTCATATACCCTGTGGCTCCAAATCAGGCCTCCTGCCAGAAGAATGGAAAGAGAGGGAAGGCTGGAGAAGGAGAGAGGGAGAGCGGGAGAGGTTTAAACAGCCGCTGGTTCTGCTGTTAGTTGGACAGTTTTGGACATGCCTGGTCTACACACAGCCCTGTAAATTGGCTGTCTTCTGCCACTAACCAAATGCTCATCAAGCCATTCACTCGTGACTGGAGCTAGAGTGGATTTTCTTATCCCTGTCTTTCCACCTGAAGAGATGAGAAGAAGGGAGACAGATTGAGAGAGAGGGGGGGCTGCAAAGGGAGGTAGAGTGAAAGTGATGGAGAGATAGAAGCCAAGATGTGCAAGAAATGGAGAGATCAGAGAGGGAAGAGATCTCCGACACACACCTACAGATGTCCGATACTCATTTATTTTCTGTTGTCTAAGGACAAGGTGCTTCTCAGGGTGAATAATGACAATCATCAATAAACACGATCATACAAAGGACAAGCAATCACAAGACCGTCCCACAGGCCATTTTGCGAGAGAGATGTTGGCTCTGCGACTCTGAAATTCTCTGAATGGGCAGTTGAGTGTGCTTATGATTTATTTGTCCATTTACATGTGAATGACTGTGCAGGACCTTTCAGAAGGTTTCAGTCATGTTTACTAGGATACAAGTGTAGGTTACCATACACATTAGACATGTTTTATAGTTCTATTTCACTGAAATTGTTTTCAATAAATACAACTATAGGCTCTGGATGCTCGCACTGTTTTCGGTCAGTGCAAATAAATGATTACACCAGACCCTTTACAGCTGGAACATGGGCTCTTGTGAAACTATTGAAGAAGTAAATGTTCAAGTAAATAATGTGTATTTATCAGACAGTTAGATAGTTAGTTAAATATAGTTGAAATAGTAAGTAGAAATACATACATGCTCTCTAGCCAGACTCTGATACCATTTCCCTGTGCATGTATATAGGGATTTAGTTATATCTATATTTATAAATATGTATTATTTTATTTTTCCCTCCACACTTTTTGTCAAGACAAAGTTAATGAATGCAGTGTGAAAACAAAATTATTTTGCTTCAAGTAAAACTTTTCTTTGAAAGTTATGGTAAATAGTGCATTTTAAGAATTGTATAATGCCATGAAACCCAGCGGAAACCCACGTCCCTAATAACAGACAATTGTTTTCTGGGCGGTGAGCCCCATGTTTGTCACCAACACTGCCTTCCCTCAAGCTATTTCTGTGTTGTTTAAGAAGTCATTTGGTTTCTGGAGATTTGGCTTGTAATGGAAACGGTCTGGACCATTAACATTATTATTTTTTAAATGTTTTGATGCTACTAGACCTCGGCAAATGTACTGCCAGGCAATTTTTTTTATGTGAACATCTAGTGAAATGGTAATATAAACAAAGGTGAATGCTTTACACACAATTAGGAAATGTGCAGTTTAGGAGCTGGACTCAATAGATACATGAAGACTTCCTCCTCTCTCTCTCGCCTCTAATTTCCAAGATTTACGCTCTCATCAGAACTAATCATCTGACGGGGGGGAAGCAACCTTTGCATTTAAAGAAGATAACAGCTGGTCCAAAACATGCATTTGAGTTTCATTAAGCTTAATAATGAACACTTACATTTTAAACACCCTCGCTGTCTGATATTGGGCATGGGGAGGATATTGGAACAAGGACCGAAACTTGGAGTTCTTTTCCGCGTTTAACGTACAGCGAGGAAACGAGCGTGGACCGACGTATTGAGGCGTCTCCCGGAATCCGGAGGCAGGAGCAATGGACAGCTGGGAGAGCTCCGCGTGGGGCTGGCATCTCCTCGCGGGAACGATTGCTAGGCGGATCTGCTCTGGCGTGCCGCCAGTTGCTTTGATGTCTCCAGATTGCTTATTTGCTGGTCGGGAGGAGTGGGCACCAGTCGCGGACAAACTGTCAGAAACATTGCACGAGCCTTCACTTACCCACGCACGGTGTACCACCCTGTGGCGAAATCCCGTTACTACATATGGTGGAGGAGAAGGGAGTTCCTAATTAAGCAGACAAAGCTTTTTCTGACAGCATGCCAAACGTCTCTCTCCCCTTTACTCCAATTAGAGAAAATATGTATATTTTATTGGTGTTTTTCTGGTGAACGCGCAAGCCCATATGGCAGGGAAGGCTTTGGGCAGAACAGACGTGTCTTTAACAAACCGAACTGCATCCTAGGTACCGCAACTCTGTTTTTCCTCAGATTCCTATTATTTTTCATTCAAAATAGGTCACATCGCGAGATACACAATTTGCCAGCAGCAGAATATAGTCCTTTCTTTTTCCGAATGTGGGTCTTTTTTTATTCGCCTATGGACAGCAATGCTATGGTAATTCAAGCACATAGCGTGAGCTACCTGAATAAACCTTTAATACAGACAATATGTTTGGATGCATTCACATAGGTACATGGCAGGTAAAAGGTGAAAATGTGTGCCAGATGTCTTCTGTAGTGCACATGCTCACATACTGTGTGTGCTCGGTCACTGCCAGAGGAGTTCTGTGGCAGAGTGATTTATGACAGTAAGCGGCATTTGCAAATATACCATAGATATTCACATGTATGTATTGTCATTAAACAGGAGGTGTGCCTAACTCAACAGGTATTCACTTTGCTTTAGTTAATGACTCTCGCACATGTCAGCCTCCATATCCTTTTCTGCTATTTGAGTATTCCCAATGAACAGGGTTTTGACAGCGAGCTAGATGCATCATGAATCTGCGATTCAGAGCATAGGAAACATCCAGCGAATGATGTTCAAACATTTCATTATTGCCGCATTCCTCCCTGTAACAATGCTAAATGGTAAAACAGTAATACCAATAAACAAATCTGTCCAAATCTGTTCTAATTGAATGGACAGATTATTGTTTATTGGGTTAGCAGATGCCCTTATCCAGTTTTATTTGTATTTATAGACATATCAATACAGCACTATTATTATAAATAAAGTATTGACAAAATCAATTATAGTTAAGAGATTGAAGAGCCCCACACCAGATTTCAATCTGATTGTTTTTGACACTTGCTGATGAATAATTAATCAATTAATTTATTCATAATGAACCAGCATCCAGACCTAGCACAAGTAGGCAGATCCAAACGATTAATCCCTTAATTAATTATTATGGGGTACAATTTTAATTTTAATTATTAACTACTAGCATCCAGACCCTGCACAATCACACAAATTCAAATGATTTATTCATGAATGATTATGGTTTAATGGTTTCTTTCAGTATATCACCAATACCTTGCACATGCTCCCACAATTCATGACTGGACGCATTTGTGGGTATACTTATGTAAAGGCATGTAGGATGGATTTAAAATTATATATATATATATATCATTTTAAATCCATATATATATATGTTTGGCCAAACAGGATCCATTCGCATGTTCCCTGCGAGGATGTATCAGTGTCAAACTCAAGTGTCAGCACATTGTGGTTTGTGTGTCGGCCTAAAGAGGTGCTCAGGAGTTGGCATCGGGAAGACATTGAGCCAGAGCACCATGGCGAAGGAGGAAGGGGGGAGTGACGGAAGCACCGTGTCTCTCTTTCTGTATCGCTTCCTCCCTCTTTTCCCTCCATCTCTTCTCTTTCCATCACTGAACTGGCAGTGCTTGCGATTCCTGGGTTGGGTTAGTCTCTCACACACAATTACAATTGAGCTGATCTGATATGGCAGGTTAACCTGTATGGAATATCTAGTGTACAGCACGGCACACAGGGCAAGTGGAAACAAACCGAGGCATTAAAAAAGGTAACATGCGTTTCCCTTTGGCTTTCAGTCGTGATCAATGTCAAAAATAATGACATAATCGCACATGGTCTGGCCTCTTTCTCCCTCTGCCTCCCTCTTTCTCTCACTCTTTCCCTCCCTCTCTCTCTCTCTCTCTCTCTCTCTCTCTCTATGTTTCCTTCAAAGATCCTACCCTTCCCCAGCCCAAATGCAGAGAGTTCCCTAATTATCCATCACCATGGTAACTGTCCATCTCTCTCCGGTCAACTTACTGTCAGTAGCGTGCCCACATGCTGCCTGCACAACTTTCTCTCACTTCTGTCTTTGTCAACCTTGTGCGCTGTCCATGTCTGTTTCCCTCCACTGCCTGCAAGACTCCTTCCACCTCTTATCATTCCCTACCCCCAGGGGAGAGAGGCCAGGGACCTCGCTCCATATGACAATTATCAGACAGTATTCTGGTATTCACATAATACAGATTGCTCGTCTGGTCTGTGCCTTTGTGCCATTCATTGAGCAAACTAAGCTTCCACCGTTTTTAATGCACCTATGGACTTAAAGCCCCAGTATGTAAGTCTGACTGTTGAAAGATTGATGGATTGTTGGGCCTTGTTGTAGGTGGTACATGCCTATACCAGGGGTGGGGTACAGCTTGTCAGGGCCGGAGCCAGCGTTAAGGTGAGCTGTTCTTAACACCACTGAGACGGAGGCCATGGCGTTAAGCTCAGCTCAGGGCAGCGGGCGGGGCCTTAACTTTAGCTGGACATGGCTCGTTCCTTTAAATGGCTGGCGGTCAGCAGACAGACCAGGGAGCGCTCTATCGTCCTGCAGTCACGCCCGCCCCTGTCACCCACAGCGCACCTCAGGGAGAGGGAGAGAGAGAGAGGGGGGAGAGAGAGGGAGGGAGGGAGAGAGAGAGAGGGGAGGAGAGAGAGAGAGGGAGAGAGAGAGAGAGAGAGAGGGAGAGGGAGAGAGATAGAGAGATCGGACCGGGGTAGGGGGACGCTGCGGAGATCTCCCCAGGGGAGATATTCAGGTCCCTCCAAACTCTGTGACTCTGAGAGCGAGTGCAGCCAGTGTACACACATTAAGAGCGTGTCTTAATCCGGGATATTTCTCTTTGATGAAATCATGTCAGGTGCACTTTGCCCCCTATCCTACATCGTAGTGTGAGGCTTCTTTGAGTGAAAGCTTAAAAACACAAAAACACAACTCAATCAGGAAACCATTGCCTTCTGGCAAGGAGAAACAACAGAAACATTCAGGCATCAGGGTGTCAAATGGAATTGTAATGTTTCAATGCGCATCCATCTTGACATTTAGTTTTTTCTTTCTTACCTTAGCAAGTTGACACACGTAGGTTACATATGACATGTTATTGATTTGATCAGCTGGATATTTACTGAAGCAATATAGGTTGTGTACCTTGTGCATGTGTACAACAGCAGAGGCAAAGCCAGGATTTGAAAATGCAGGTTGGAAGTATGACTTCCGTTCTGCTACACAATCACCCCAGTGAAGGGCTGTGCCGATTGCCGGGTAAAGTCATCAAATTCTTTTGGTTACAGTTCTGGTTGTCCATGTTTTATTTAAAAAATGAGGTGCTTTGCGGTTTTGGAAGCTTCATTGAGTTGTTGAGACGGCTTGCGTGTGCAGCAGATGCCGTGCGACTCATTGCGAGCAACGGTTTAATCACAGCTGAACTAATGGCCGCTCAGTGCTGGGTGACAGTGGTGCGAGAGCTCTCCTTTCAAAGAGACACCGGTGAAGTGTGAACTCAGCACTTTACCCCGAGACAGAGCTCTCCCAGAGGAGACAGGGGCCCACTTTTCAAAACCGAGGGAACTGCAGCTCCCACTGCGTTACCTTCAGCCAATTATCAGGTACAAGTCACGGCGATGACAGCCATGGCGAGGCGGCACATGCAATAAATAGGAAGTTAACTGGCACACATTTGAGCTCGCCTCCTGTAAGCACCTCCACAGTGTCACAAAATGTCCCAGTTTTAGCTGATTCTTGTTGCGGAGGAAGGATAAGTGTGTGTGTGTGTGTGTGTGTTTTACCACGACATCATTTTATAAAGTAGCAGGGCGCCAGGAGAGTCAGTCCACAGTACACTCCACCACTCACACCACTGACCTCCCTCTCCACACTGCGGTAATTGTCACCTGTCGGCCGGTCTCGGCGGGATGTTGCTTAGCGATTTTTGCTCCCCATTCCCCCATGTCTGATCGTCACGGCTGGTTTGTGCTCGCAGAACGGTCGGCTGACAAAACTGCCACAGTAGGAGCAGGAGCAGGGAGAGGGGGTAGGGTAAGGGGGTCCTGATTGGCTGTCAGCCTGAGGTAGCACGGTCATGTGACATTTACATCCAGAGTTTGCCTGGGTATGGGTGCGGCTGCTCGCTCCTGCACATTCGCTGTCTGTGTTTAAGCCGGTCCAGTTGTGTATGTTTGTACTGGTGCAGCTAGTTTCCCCAGTGAATTGGCTGTTTGTACTGGTGTAGCTAGTTCCTGGTGAATTGGCTGTCTTTTTTGTGAATCTTTTTATCGCCTATTTCTGCTTCTTTCTCCCAATTTGGAATGTCCGATCGCAAGTAAATGCCCATTCCGTTGCTGCAGCATTCAACGTCAATTTGGGAGAGCACATACTAGCCTGAATGCCTTTAAAATAGGTCTCTTCAGTCTGCAGCTCAGCAGCTGAGCTGCATTAGAAGAAATCAAGACTGAGAGCAACTGGAGACAACAGGGATATATAATTGTATATTTTTAGTATAAGCTGTAACATGTCTAATATACACCTTAACTGATCTTAAGGGTCTTGGGTGGGAAGTAAAAGATCCCACATTACGTAGAGGCATCCTGTACAGGGCAATTCAGTTTTTACATGATGTTAAGCAAATATTACGACACACTATCAGGGCAGTCACTGGTAAAGTACAGTGCCAGATATTTCTAGTTGGGCTTTCATATACATACGTGACAGCCAGCGCAGGGTCAGCAACCCAGAGCTTCAGCATCATCAAATGTACCTAGCTGCCCACTACCAACAAATGTCCATGCAAATTTAGATCACAGATTATATATTCAACACATAACCACTATAGATATTAAAATATCCATTTGTGATGCCTAAATACCTTAGCCTAGCTAGCTCTTGCCTCGAGATTGACAGCTACTTCTGAGTGTATGAATATTTCATATTCCAGCTAGCTAGATGG
Source organism: Aldrovandia affinis (assembly GCA_029706075.1). Classification (NCBI taxonomy): domain Eukaryota; kingdom Metazoa; phylum Chordata; class Actinopteri; order Notacanthiformes; family Halosauridae; genus Aldrovandia; species Aldrovandia affinis. The sequence continues at coordinate 497,542 of JAINUG010000245.1, forward strand.
GTAACAAGTTAAGCAGGAATGTAATCTAGTTAGCTCGGAAGCTGGCGGTCGGTTTTATTTTGCATTGCATTTTATACATTTAATTTTAAGTTCTGCTGTATTTTTCTGTATTTCTCTCTGCAGTGGCCTGTCTCAGTATCCATATATAATATAACAATTATGATGAGACCAAATAGTTGATTGTTCGAATATTCAATTATGAGATCACCAGTCAATAATCATGTAGATCAAGGCTGCAGTGCGTGTAAATTTAGGAGTAATGAAGAAAGATATTCTTATCCGTAGCCACAAAGAACAGCCCTGTGTATAATAGCAGATTGGTGTTAATTTCCTGGCCTGGACGTGTGAATGAATCCAGACCTCTGGGAACGCTGGGGGAAAAACAAGAAAATAAGAAATACGATTTTTATTATTTATTTTTTAAATCCTGGGAGCAGTAGAATTGGAGAAATACTGTAAATTATTTGCCATTCACATCCCGAATACTGAATTCTGCTCCTATGTTCTGTGTGTTTTACCTCCTGGTGGAAGCACCGGGCCATAATGTATAATGTATCATATTATGCCCCTTACAGTACACAGAACGGTATAACAGGTAGCAGCTGCATCACCCCTGGACTCAATCTGCTCTGCCGGGGGCCAAGGTTGCTCAGATCAAAGGTGCAGATTCAGCTGAGCTGAATGCTGCTACTTGAGAATGTGCTTCTGGTTGCTGTGATTGACAGTTCACTCGCATCTGCATGGGATCTGTGTGGTCTGTCCCATGTCTACCGGGAAGTAACTCTGTCCGTCAGTGTGGTATGGTGGTGCACTCGTCTCTATAATGTGTTATAATACTACAGTTACACTCTGGTCTCTCTCAGGTGTGGTGCAGTAATGTGTCTGTGTGGTGTAGTAAAACCCTGGTGCCCCTCCCTGTGTCCTGGCAGACGCCACCATTCTGAGCTACGATGGCAGTAAGTTCATGAAGATCCAGCTCCCCGTGGTGATGCACACAGAGGCGGAGGACGTCTCCCTGCGCTTCCGCTCCCAGCGAGCGTTCGGGGTCCTGATGGCCACCACGTCCCGGGACTCCGCCGACACCCTGCGCCTCGAGCTGGACGCTGGCCGCGTCCGGCTCACTGTCAACCTAGGTAACCCCGCCCGCACATGCCTACCGCACACCCCGCCCGCACATGCCTACTGCACACCACACACACACACACGCCTACTGCACACCAACACACCACACACACACACACACCTACTGCACACCACACACAACTACTGCACACCAACACACACTTACTGCACAGCTACACACACCTACTGCACACCACACACACACACCTACCACACACCACTCACACCTACTGCACACCATCAACACACACGTGCCACACACCACACATACCTACTGCACACCACACACACACACACACACACACATACACAGACATAAACAGACACACACACACGCACACGCACACACACACACACCTGTTGTACAGTGCTGTCTCTGTATGTCGAAGAGAAGGGGACGGTGTAGACCCCTTCAACGGCCAGAGTCTGCGGCCCTTAGCTCACTGCCAGACGAGCACGGTGCTGCCTTTACACGGGGAATGCTTGTGCACCCCCCCACATTGAACCTGTCTCCATGACCATCATACACCCCTTAATGTTCACCCCCTGCCCCCAACTCAGTTAAAACTCCTCCCTTAGAGATCATATGTATAATTGTCTACATACTCATATAAAAGTTTATATGGACTTAACAATCAATGTGCACTTTCCATGAAAATGTATGTGCATGTAAATATAGGGATATACAAGTAGATTTAGATAACTCATCCCCCTCACTCCCCAAACCAGCCACTCTTCAGATAATTTCTGTGTGATGCCCCTAAAATGATGGATATCGCACAATCAGAGCTGGCCTGCTGAAATCGCAACCCTCATTTTTCTCATCCCCTGGTGAGCATAAGTCACATCCAAAACACCAGCATTTAGCGGTGCATACTAAGCAGATTACCCATGATAGTGTTTGTGTGCCCGTGGCAACTGCTCCCCATGGCAACCGTTGCTGACAACATGCCAGATTGCTAAGGTTACCTCAGATGGCCCTGATGTTAAAGACAACAAAGTCATTATAAGAGATGAAATAGTTTGTAGTTGGGCAGGTTTCGGTCCCTCCTCCCCCTCCCTGTTTTTGGAAAGCGAAGCATTCCCTTGTAAGGGCGAGCACTTCCTGGTCTCTGGCTGTGGGCGACCACTTTTCTGCTGCGGTTGACCACACACGACCTGCTGGTGCCTCATGGGAAGGGAAGCTGAGTTTGCCTCTTTCCTCTTGGCCTGATTCCTCTAAGTACTAGACCACTGAAGGATTAATTGTGCCTCCAAATATGAAAGTACAAATAGGGTGTGCACTGTGCATATAAACATTTTACAATAGTTATCATTATTATCATTATTGACTAATGATAAAAGGCAAGTAGTAGTGGGTGCTATTTCAACATAATTCTCATTGTTGGTGTAGTAGTAGCAATAGTAGAAGTGGATTAATAGTTATTTTTGCAATAGCAAAGCTATTACTATCATTTTGTATTTCATACATTATCAGCATTGCGGTAGTAACTGTGCATCAGTAGTAATAATGGTAGTATGGTAGTTTTAGACATTTTTACTAAAATAGGACAGTGTGAAAGTGCTATGAGGAAGCCCTTGATCACCGAAGGTGTCCTGTCCGATCTGAGCGTGCTCGGTACTCTCCTGTGAGAGAGCACTTGATCCAGTGTGATCCAATCAAAAGCAAAGAAATCCAATCACTAGCGTTCTTTCACAGGTCCTGAGAGGGCGGCAGCCAATCGGAGCAGGACATCTTTGAGTGTTTTTTTTTAAGAATGACAAAAATGATTTAAAAACTCAGCTTACTTCCCAAGTGGTCCAGCACGATAGTGGCCATTGCATGATGCTCTCCTTACCGCGGAGGTTTACTATGAACTCCCAGTCTGAGAACTGATGTACCGTACTTGCTCTCAAGGGCACCCAGGGTAATTTTCCTACCACAATATTACAACTTGAATGGTCTTGCCTCATTTTAAATAATTTCACATACTTCTTTGGAAGTCAAAAAAGTCGCAGAGAATGTGTTTGGTTGGACATACTAGGAACAAGTACAACATGCTAAATACATAGATGTCAGTTGCTATGGTGGTTAATAAGTCCCTGGTATATCCAACCCTTGTTCCATAAAACCACCCTGGGTGCTCTTGCCTCCCAGTACACACTAAATTGTGTCTGTCAGACACCCGCACAAGGAATCATCAGATAAACTCTGAATGACCACCATGAGCATCAGTCCTTTTCAGGTCCCAGACTTGAACATTGGGAGGTGATTGGATGCCACATTGGGTTTCGTTACAGGGGCGTGCCCTCCCTGTCTATAGTGATTTTGGCTTCACTCTCCTGTCTGCGAGAGTCTCTCTCCAGACAAAGGGGTAGGCCGAGGGGAGAGAGCAGAGGAGAGCATCGGGCATGGTCACAGGGTCCGTGTGTGTCCCCAGAGGGTGGACACTGTCTTTTAATGGATGTCTGCAGCTGTAACCTTGAAGGATGAATTTACATGTCATCTATTCTTCCCCATCTAGACTGTATCAGGATTAACTGTACCTCCAGTAAGTGACTTATCCACATTTTCTTCTTATCTTCTATATAACTGCTGTATTTTACATGTGTTGCCCCATCTGACTATCTATCCTTTAATTAATGATGAGAAAAAAGAGTTTATAAATGTGTTTCAGAGTAGCGCAGGTCATCACAACTGCAAAACAGGGGGTGTGGAAGCTCATGAGTGTGCCACAGGGTTGCAAACACACGCAACCACCAGCGGATTTACACTAAATCAGTGACTCATTTTAGCGCCCAGATGAACTGGGAGAGGGGAGGGTACTTGATGAGACAGATATAATGGGATTGGATGAACGCATCACAGTCACCAGTGATTCTTTGCACCCTGTTGTTTCTAATGAACAAACAATGAAGTGTCATCCATTCACTAGCCTGATATAAAACGCATGCATGAGAGCCCAAGGTATTTGAGGAATGCACGACTTTCCTATATCTTTCCTTCTCGCCGCTTGCAAATTGACGAGGCTTCTCGAAGCAGAGAGGAAATAAGGACATTGATTGTTTTATTTTTGTGGACCTGTTGTGAGGAGCGGTGACGGAAGTCGAGGGGCAGACGGGGTGGGGCACAGAGAGGCAAAAACGTGGCAATATGTTCGTGGAGGGGACATCTACTGGCGTCCTTTATTTATTGACACAGATGAATTAATGATGCTTTAAATGACATTTATTCATTTATTAATTCCTGCCCCCTCCACCTCCCTGTCATTTGGCTAACCAGCGGGAGTGTCTGAAACTCTGGCTGCTCCCTGGTGTGTATCAGCTGTGGCCACTCTTCCCCACCCTCACCTCTACCTACAAGGTGTTTTCCCAACTGCACACATCTCAACCCCATGTGGTCATGCTGAGGTTTGAATATGCGGTTCAGAGTGGTCTTCCTGTATTTCTCTAGAGGTGATGTAACACTGTGAACCAGTTAGGGGGACTGCACATGCCTAATACATCCAGAGGAAATCTTGGGTGGTTATCTCGCATGCATTGCAGTCCTACACCACCAGGGGGATTAATTGAGCCTCTATTTTAAGCCAGGTGTTAAACAACCATTCAGTTAATTGCAGCAATAATTTCAGTTAATCATTCAATTACCGCCGGGCGCATGAGAATAATGACACCGCAATCTTTATGTCCGTTGACAATTATCAAGTTTTGGAAATGTAGTGTATTAAATAATACTGTGATAAATTAATATGTCCACCTAGAGCACATTCATAGTTTTTTGTAGAGGAAATGGGAGGTGTTGATTTAAAATGAGCAACCTGGGGCCTCCCGGTGGTGTATCGATAGAACATCCAACGCTGCCCACTGCGACCAGGTTGGGCCAGTTTCGGCTCTGGCTGGGAGTGCCACTAGGGGGGCGCAATTGGTTGTCCGCCCCAGGGAGGGGGGAGGGAAGCCGATATGAGCTCGCTGCATATAGGAGTGGCCCTGTGTGCATACCGGAGTTGCGGTGACGGCTTGGCGGTTTCCGGCTCGGAAGAGGCTACATGTCACTGCCATTTTCGCTGACTACGGCAGCAAACTCTCAATGAGGAAAAAATCTGAAATAGAAAATAGAAAAAAAAGAAGAGCAACCTGCTCTATAGTGTTAAAAATATTGTAAGGAGAAAAATCAAACATTTTACACATTTAAGGACGGGAACAAGTTCACTGCTATAAATGTTCTCGTTAAATGTACTAATTGTTTGTTGGTTTATTGTATCTTCCTTCATGGACTGACACTCAGTCTAGGTGTGAATACCTGCCCATAAGGAGTATGTTCCTCTGTGTGAACAACATTCAGAACAACTGGCAAGTAGCTTTTGGCCGTGGGAGGTATTTTTTTGTCTGAATTGATTTAAAGACATTTGGGCATTTTTCTTAACATGCTGTTTGTAAATTTGAAGCCAGTTCTCGTCAAAACCTGGAATAGAATCAAGTGAGAGCTTTTCTTCATCCAGACTGTACACTTAAAATCCAGCCTTTCGATGTTTGTGAACCAGTTGACTTTGTTTTCTTCAATATTTTTTTTTCAAATGATTGGGATTATAATATCCAGTGAGCTTTTCTGTGATGTAATTGATTGTTTTGATACATTAACCTTTATAGTGGTATTGTTCTGTCTGTGCTGCAAACCCGTTGTGTTAATTTTCAGTTGTGTGCATTCATCAGCTTCTAGAGTTTCTCATAGGGTTTGTGAATTCTGCCTTCCAAACTCTCGAACCCTTATGCTTTGTGACAGATGTTTCCCCCTCGTCCGCATCCATCTCAGACTAGTTTTTTTAAATGTTTTTGTGTCTTAGGTGGTGGTAATTTGTTGGGTGGTCTAAAAATAATTGGAAAGATGTTGAAAAAATGAAATCCGTTTCCGTGTAATGGACCAGTAGGATATTGTCTTACTCTGTCATCAATAGAAATAATTCTCGAAATTGTCCATTGTAACGTGTCCGTGTTTCACTTCCTCCACACTTACCCTTTCATTTTGTCATTCATCACTTTACTGTTTTGCACTGATGAACACCTCAGAATTAGTCCCTAATTGTGTAATTAGCCACATGTATGTGCTGATTGCTATGATTGCTGAACTCAGAGTGCCTACAGGGACACCTGGAAGATAACTGCTGCAATGTGACTTGACAGCCCAGATGGTCACATGCTTGAGATTCTCTCCGGCCCCTACTAATAGGTGATACCAGCAGTAAGAATCTCACATAGTAGCACTTTGTGGAATAGTCCTAAAGCCCATATGTTGCAGGTTTGATTCCCAGATGTGCCTCTGTTTTTATGTCCTTGGGCCAACCTCCGTTGTTTCAGTAACTATGCACCTATATGAATGGAATAGATGTCAGCCGTCATAAAGCACAACCTGTCCTTATAACTGCTTTATAAGCTGGTAACATCGTTATGCATGCTCTAGGAAAGTTTACGATATTATAGTTAATATAAAGCGTGAACAAAATAAATCCTTTGAATTTACCATAAGTATATACAGTATACATAGTAGGGTCCTTTATTATTCATACCCTTTATAAAAATGAACAAAACAGATGGTATAAAATACACTATACAAGTAATGAGGTATATTTTATGCTCAAAATAATCTGAAAATTCCAAACCTACATTACTAATACAATTGTTCATCTGGATCACAATTATTCATACCCCTACTTATTATTTTAAATGTAATCCAACAAAAAAAAAATATACAACTTATTTGAAGTTCATTGGAAGGTTATGGAACTATACATTGGCCTACAATGGTTTCCTGTTTCCCTAGGGTATAAAAAGGAGGGAACACACATTTGAAATACTGTGGTCAGCCATCATCATGGTGAAAGGTAAAGAACTCCCTGAAAGCATCAGACAAATGGTTATTGACCTCTACATATTAGGAGATGGCAACAAAAAAATCAAAAAGTTCAAAGATACTGCTTTCCACTGTTTTGTCAATTATTAGGAAGTTGGAGCAGTGGCTAACTTGCCAGGTAGAGGACGTAGGTCTATCTTGCCCCACGTGTAGTGAGACGGATGGTTCGAGAGGCAAAATTAAGTCCAAGGGGCATAGTTCAAGATCTCTAAAACAACCTGGCATCTTGGGGTTGCAAGGTGTCTAAAGCTACCATTCGACAACACCTAAATGACAATGGCCTTATGGCAGAGTTGCAAGAAGGAAGCCTTTTTCGAAGACAATTCACTGAAAAAGGCATCTTGAATTCATCGAACTACATCTGAATTACAATTGGAACTGTGTCTTGTGGCCGTTATGTTTGGTGTCAAAAGAATGCAAGTTATGTTGAAAAGCACCTCATGGTGGTCGATCTTTAATGCCTTGGGGTTGTTTTGCATCCACAGGCCCTGGGGCCCTTATTAAAATAAATGGAACTATGAACTCCAGCATGTACCAAGAAATTTTGTCCAAAAACCGTGTTCCCTCTGCCAGGAAGCTACACCTTAGCCACAGATGGACCTTCCAACAAGACAACTATCCCAAACATACGTCCAAAGAAACTAAGAAATGGTTGACAGAGCACAAGATCAATGTCCTGATGTGGCCATCTCAGTCTCCAGACTTAAATCCAATTGAACATTTGTGGTTTGAACTAAAAAAAGCAGTCCACAAACGTCAACCCAAGAATCTGAAGGAACTACAACAATTCTGCATGGAGCAATGGTTGAGGATCCCCCCAAGAAGTTCCATAACCTTGTACGACACTACAGAAGGTAGCACTACTTGCTGTTATAATGGCCAAGGGAGGTACCACAAAGTACTGATGACAAGGGTGCGAATATTTGTGATTCTTGATTTTTCTGGGAAAAATATGAATAATTTGTGAACCGTTCGATTGTGGTCCGTGCCAATGCGTTATTATTAAAGAATATAATTGTATGATTTTTTTGGGCATAAAATACACCTCATTACTTATATAGTTTATTTCACATGATCTCTTTTGTTCATCTTTATCAAGACTGAATAAAAAAGGAGCCTACTGTATATATCAAGTATTGTATATCTCATGTATTTTTCTATCATGAGATATGGTGCATTGCATTGTTAGAGCAGGTCAAATGATTTCCTGTGTGATGTAACTGTCGACTGGCCTTATGTCTCGTGCATCTTTGCACTCTGTTTGTGGACTTCACCAGATCCCTGCTTTATTATAGCTGTACACGTACAAGGGTCTTCTGTCTGCTATACTGTTGAGTGCTCTGCCCCTAAACATCACGCTGTCGGAAAAGAATGCGTTGACTGAAGAGTGTGTCTGATTTCCCTGGACGGCGGTGAGTATATCGTGTTCAGACACAGCACTGCTCTGATAGTGGGAGAGTGAGGGGAGGACAGACAGGTAAGACGTTTGATTTCTTTACGTCCTTTTGTTCGCTCTCGATATCGTTCGTGGCAGTGCCTCAGCTGCTGATATAAATGTTCCCTGTTAAATGAAATGCTGTGAAATGTTGTCATACGGCACTCGCTCCCAGGAGACTTTTGAAAAGTGACCCAGTATGCTAGACTGAAAAGAGCAGTTTGACTGCTATTGCTATTACTTTGAATGCACATTACATCAATTATTTTGACAATAACTCCATGAACTGTGAGGCCGGTGTAGATTCCTGATACAAAAGCACAACTGAGCTTCCCCAAGCAAGCGGCAGACTTCCTGTCCTTCCCCTATCTGTGCATCCAATATGTAATGAGAGGACACATCAAGGGAGGTATCTGTCTCTTAGAATGTGGAACAATGTAACAGAAACATACATATATATAGACAGGTGTATATACACACATATACTGTAGCTTGACAGATTAAAGTATGCTTGTAGCTCAATGAGACACATTTTCAATAGCAAGCCAAAGGTGTTTAACAGTATTTGTAACACGGGTTCTGAATCAAGTGCATTCAGGACCCCTGTTTTTCACCGGCCAAATTTATGGAGCCATTTCTGTTATAAACATGCAGTGGCAGGTGCTGTGTCATTTTCATGTAAATAGTGGTGTTACTGGAGAGAGAGAGAGAGAGAGAGAGAGAGAGAGAGAGAGAGAGAGAGAGAGAGAGAGAGAGAGAGAGAGAGAGAGAGAGAGAGAGAGAGAGAGAGAGAGAGAGAGAGAGAGAGAGAGAGAGAGAGAGAGAGAGAGAGAGAGAGCTCGGTGTGGTGTCCCAACACTAGTCCCAGCCTCGTTTAGTTCTGGAGCAGAAGGGCAATGTCCCCCCCACCTTGGACTCCAATCAAACGCAAGGGCTCCAAGCAGCCAGAGACTCGTGGTATGAGAACGTGCACCCAACCCTACGAGACACGCAGGCTCCCAGTTGCCTCTTAACAGTTATGCTGAATAAACATAACGCAAGGGCTTACTTAACTTGGCGTGTTGGCTCCATGCTCCTGTGGCGCATCACAGCTGGGGAGTGAGTGGTGAGCGATGCAGATTGTGGATCTCTCACCGAGAGAGGATGGCAGAGCTGCAGGAGAGCTGACAGCGCATCTATCGGCGCGGTCGGACTCCACACGCTGCCTGGCCCTAGTCGCTCAGCGACTAGCTCTGCAATAATTACAGGGAAGTTTGTGTAACTCGGCACGCAGCGAGCCAGTGAGTGAGTTAGTGAGGAAGCGGGAGAGAGAGAGAGAGAGAGAGAGAGAGAGAGAGAGACAGAGACAGAGAGAGAGTGTCAGTCAAATAAACAATGATAAATAATTGGGGAAATATGAGAAACTGCAAATGAGCTCTCGGACGCTATTGTGACAGTAACAATATCGCAGTGACAGATTGGTGTGTGCTCGCCTCTCCAGGTGTGAGATTGCGATTTGCGTCGGTTCGCAGTGACGATGGACGAATGGAGCCACGACTTATAAATGACATCATAGGGGACGAAGGTCTCGGAGAGCCGATGCACTTTTAAACAGGCCTCTTTTCCGGGGTGCCTCGTTCTTTTGTGTTACTTTTTTCTCATTTATTTTCTTTTTTTGAATAAGTGATGGCGCTCGATGCCGCAGTTCTGGTCTGCTGGGTGCAGAAGGCGTTTGAGCGCTGACTCAACGAACACATCGCTGTCAATTAGGGAGACAGTTCCTAGAGGCAGCGCTGCTTCTTCGGGAAAACACTGTCACTTCAACTTAACGCTTGTTAACGAGCACTGAGTGGCAGGAAGTTAAAAATATATGCTTATACACAGATGGGTTGTTCCTCACCTCTGTGGTTGTGCTTCTCGAGGGATTATGGTCATTTACTTGGACCTGGTGTCCATCATATCTATATATATCTATATCTGGCATTCTAGGAACTGGTGCTGCAGCGGTGGGTAACACTCTTTGGTTACATGGCTGTTGTTTTTTATGCCATTGAAGGCACCATAAAAGCTTGTATGTGGGTGTCACACGCCACGTGCCAAGTCCCCGGATGTGAGCAGAGCAGCTGATGGTAAGAACTGGCAGAGAAGTGGGGTTTGCCAATCTCCGGACCGGATCTTATTTTTCAGTCTCTATCCCAGACCCGGGAGAGAGAAACAGCGGGAAAGCAGGTTAAATAAAAGAAACACAAACACAAAACACAAAGTCTTCACTCTACTCGCTGCAAAGCTTTCGGGCAAAAACAATTCACTAAAATAACAAACTAAAATAAACAAAACTAAATGAACAAAACTAAATTAAAGCCCGCCTCCTCCGAAGTGGGAATCCCCTTCCGGGGAACACACAACAAACACAGACAGTCAGCGGCTTTCCACACTTTTCCGCTTCCATGCATCCACAGGACACCACGCCTCTTCAGTTCGGCGTTCCTCTAGAACCTCACCAGACACACACAAACCCATGCTCCCAGAGACGCTCAAACTTTTCAATCCGAGTTCTTTTGACGTACGCACGCAGGCACGCATGCTCGCACGCACGCATGCACACCACTCTTCCAGTGACAGTTCTCTGGCAATCAGCCCGAGACACTCCACTCTTTCAGTGAGAATTCTCGGGCCAATGACCAGAAACACTCTCCACTGACTTAGTGTGGGTCCTCTTACCCAAACACACAGAGAGAGAGAGAGAGACTCTTTCTCTATCCACAATCACACCGAGGGAGAGAGGCGGACACTCTTTCAGTGTGCCCTCTGTCTCTTTTCCAGACACACAGGAAACACTCTACACGATATGATATGCGTGCACTCGCACACTCACGTGAACAACAAGAGGACAACTCCCATGATATGCACACATGAATGACAAGACCAACAACTCTCCGATACGCACACACATGAATGACAAGACTAACAACTCAATACACACATGAATGACACACCCAACAACTGATTCCCCACTCTGTCCAATCCCCTGTCCATCACTCACATAGCAAATCACAAAACACCAAACAATTGACAAACCACACCCACTCACATTCTCACACACAAACACAATTAGTCAAGGGAATTCCTCACTTGACATCCACACCAAATGACTGATTGAATAATGATCAATTATGGCCTTTGGAACAACCTTCCGGGCAACAGTTTCACACCCTGCGAGAGTGCCAAACCTGCCCCTGGAAAGTTCCACTGTTCCAAGGCCTCCACAGCCATGCTGTGGCAAAATAAAGGCAACCCAGGGGAGTGTCCTGTTGCTGAGCCCGACACCGTCCACAGTGGGGTTGTACAGGCTTATAAATATCTACTGCTCATGAGCGAGGAACATTTCTTCAGTGGAAACACCAGACTTTCTCTCCATTATCACCTGTTTCTCAAACACACACCTTTGCTCAAACACAACCCATTCAAAGCAAATGTCTGTCTATATAAAGGACACACACACACATGCACGCGCACACACACACACACACGTACAAACATTGACCACAGCCACCACAGCCATCTACTATTTTATACTGTAATTACTGTTACTTACAAATAATTACAACAATGTGATAATTAATGGAACAAAATAAAACCACATGGTATGAACCTATGGTGCCAATCTTTAAGCAAAATTCATCAACATTACATAGTTCACAGATAGGCATATTTTCAATGTTCAAGCATACGTATATTTTCAATGTTTTGTATCCATTGGTGTGACCCCTGAAGACTCACCCTGAATTTACACCAGATGCAATTTCTCACTCCCTGTCACCAGCTCTGTGGGGTTTCACTCATCTGCAGGACACACAGCCAAAAGGACATCTTGTCTGTATGAACTGCTCTCAGGAAACCGACTTTATGAATTTAAAACTAGCGTAAATGTACAAACCTGTGCATGTGCTATGAATGGAATTTGTGCATGCATTGTTGGAAGATGAGGCAGAAGGAAGTGGTCACACAGCGGGAACTGGTTTCTCCTCCATCTTGGACTGGATGGCGTTGTGCCTCTTCCTTTCATCTGAATTGCCAGAGAAGTTCATGATCATGGCTTGTCACCTCTGTGTAAGTCCAGTGTAGCTGTACCAGAGGCGCTCTGTGTCCTGTATTAAAAACCAAGTTATTGAGAACCAGCTGGAGAAGGTAAGGGGAAAACGGATCCTGTACAATTGATGTACCTGCTCATCTCTGGTACAATCCCAGTCCAAGTCAAAAGTCCATAATCTAGCTAAATATTACTATGGGGGTTTGCACCCCAATTTAAGAGATACTTGGTGTACCTCCAATATACATATATGCCATTTAGCAGACACTTTTATCCAAATCAACTTACAGTAATGAACGCATACATTTTTCAGTATATGTGGTCCCAGTGGGAATTAAACCCACAACCACTGCCAAGTCATGCTTTACCAACTGAGCCACCAATTTCGATATGACATATTAGTAACATGACTAAATTATTCTGAATGGGAATGGGAGTACAGCAGTGACAGTGTAATAACGTTTTGGATCACACTGAAAGGACAGCCCCACATTTTCAAGAGACTAAACTGAAGGAAGCTGAAAGCTTTCACTGCCCCAGTACGCCCTGTGCTCGGGTGTGTGTGAAGCGTTGGGGCCCGTCGTCCTGGAGACCCATGCTCCTGAGGGGCGGAGAGATGCTCGTCAGCCAGAGAGCTGATTGGATTTAATTAAATGATTAAAACCCGAGATTTAATGAGGGACAGAATAAACCCACAGATCTCCAACGGACACCACTCATTTGGCAGTGAAATGCAAAGAGAAAGGGGCAATGATGTAAGCAAGTTGTACAGTTTCACAGCGTGACCTGCCATGGATAGTGGATTAGCATTTACAGAAGTAGCCGCAGCACACGTTGGGTCCGAGTCCCGTCCACACCACGTAGCAGTAGGATGAACTCTTATCTATTTTTGTCTTTTCTTTCACACCCGAAGCGGTGATGAACGGCAGGATCAGGCCCCCTTCTTGGTTCCGTCAGCCCCCATTATTTCCTTTCTTTAGCGTCTTGATCCCTGGCGGATTGTCTGGGATGAGATCCGGCCGGCCCTGTGTTTATTGCTTACAAAGCAAAGCTGCACCTCTGAGACTTCAAACGTCCCGGCGCGTAAGCCGCTCCCGGATTTGCATACACATCACGTCGGGGCTTTGAAGATTTCAAAAGGAGGGAAGATAAGCAGCGATGGAAGCGGTGCGGGGATGAACTCGGCCCCGCCCGAATCCTGAGCGGCGCGAGGCGACGCCCCTTCAGTCACCAGGGCTGAGGGGCCCACGCGACGCCCGTTGAAAGGGGCCCCGCTCATAATTTGTGTATGTCTTGGGTGACGCGGGGGGCAGACGTTTTTCTGCTGCTCCGAACTCAGTGATCTCGGACTGTTTGTAAGCGTCTGCAATAAATCTCCGGAATGGTCTGGACTCTCCAGAGGGATGTGGCATCAATTGCGATTTTGGGAAATGACTGCAAAGGACTGCAATGTTTCACAAGCCACTAAAGGATGAATATATATGGCAAATATGCTGTAAATATTATGTATTTATGCCCCAATATGGATTTATTTGGCCATATTGAGCGAAGGGAAAACAGTTTGTGAAAAAGCCTGAATTGTCTATGTGTGACCTAGGGGGCCTGGCAAAAATGGGATCGCAAAAATTGAAAGAGGGGAGAATATATAATAATAATAATAATAATAATAATAATTCATAGTTCATAGTACTTGAACAAATGAAGATCAGTTTCTTACGTGGTTAGTGGGAGCTTGTTTGTCTCCTCACGCACAGGGATATTGTAAAGGTTTTTCATGTTCTCTCGCGGAATCGTAGGCTCGGCTCATTAACGTGTGCATGGGTCTTTGTGCACTGATGGGGTTCCCTGCTGGTGTGTCCCGTCCAGCCTGAGCACTCTCTCTCTCTCTCTCTTTCTCTCTCTCTTTCTTTCTCTCTCTCTCTCCCTCTCTTCCTCTCTCTCTCTCTCTCTCTCTCTCTCTCTCTCTCTCTCTCTCTCTCTCTCTCTCTCTCTCTCTCTCTCTCTCTCTTTGATGGAAGATCTCTGTGCTTTTAGAGTCTTCTTCCCTCTTTCTCTTGCTTGTAAGGGTCTGTTAGCTGGCTGTTGTGGTTATCCTCTCCACCGCACCGCGCTCGCTCGCTCGGATAGCCACGTGCTAATGCACCACTTCCACTCTCCCTCTGTAATGGCTGCTTGATTATGTCTCACACCGAATGCCGAGTTCACGTGAAAGGAGTTTTGTCCTGCCGGTGTTGCGGTGCTACGTCCTACAGTTGTGTTACGGTGGCCACTGATCCTGAGTGTCGTGCGCATGCTGTGTGCGCTCCCTCCTTTGTTAGAAACATGTATCAGGTCGATACACACCTGCGGCAGTGTGGGTTTTTTCTAACACATGGCAGAGGGTTGATGGGAAATCGATACCGAGTCAGCCCGGCAGCTCGTTAGCAGCGCTCCCGTCCTTTCCACGGCGGGTCTGCCGTCACCGGGCAGCCGCAATGATGGCAACACTGTCGAGCCAAAGATTGAATCTAAAGTCACGGTTGAGGGCTCTAAAGAGCGGCTCCACGAGAAAATCACAGTCCGTATTTCCTCTCTCTGTCAAGCAGGTGATAAGTCACAGACAAGCGTGCCAGGGAACATCCGCATGCCTCATGAACCACACGGCTCATGCACAGAGGGGGGTGACAGGCCTACGTTTGGGGTAAAAATGCAATATTTGCCATTATGGAGGGTAATACGCCTGTAATATGTCTTAAAACACACAACACACTCCGCGCCACTGTTTTGGCATAGAAACAATGATGGTTCTTTGCTGCCCTCCAGTGTACGTATAGGGTAATAACAGGGCATGAAAAAATATAAAATAGACACCCTGTGCTGTGCAGAGGTTCGACCATTATGTCTTATTTTATTAGTTATATTTTTATAACACGTGTGCATAAGTGGGCTCTATCAAAATATTATTATAACTGAAATAACAGATCTTTTTATTTTTAAAAAGCCCTCAAATGAATTGTTCAACCTGGATATCTAATTAATTGCACATATTGGCAGTATTGCAAAAAGCTGTGAAATTATACTGTTTTCAGATATAACTCCCACTCTCAGTTCTCACCCAGTAGACCTACCTTCCCCATAATGGCCGGTAGTCACCGGTTACACTAGGTTTTAGATCTTCCTTT